>VZTQ01012702.1:0-63521 GCA_013400755.1 Pelecanoides urinatrix | reverse complement strand
TGGGGACGGGGATGGGGATGGGGCGGGAGGCTGAACGCCGGGCGCGTAACATGCGCGGGGGTCAGGCTGCTTCTCTTTTCCTGTTGTGGTTTTGGTTCCCCCCCCCGCCCCCCTCCCACTTCCCCTCCGGTTTCCGAGGCGAAGTGTTGTTTTAGGAGAGATGATACATTATCTATTCTTGGATTTTTATAAGGCAAACTGTGGGCCTCGCTGTTGCCATGGGATCTTCTTTGTGCGAACTCTCTGAACTGTGTGGGAACAGTTTTATTTCCTTCCCTTCAGATTTTGGGGTTTTTTTTTCCTCCTTCTCCTCTGTAACTCTTCTGAAGATATGTATCAAAATGTAACTGCATTATTGCCAATTAAGATTAACAGCAGCTGCAAGGTGCATCTAATTAGGAATGTTAATTACTTCATGAAATAAATAGTTATTTGCAGATGTTTATAATACTAAACAAATGTTCTATAAAACGTAACTCTGTAAAATTCTGATGCTCCCCCCCAATACATTTGATCACATTCCTGCACAAAGGCACAGGGGAGTAGACACCCCCTCTTCCACAGCACTAGCCCCACGAGCGCACACTTGCGGGAAGAGATACGCAGAGTTGCCTGTACATAGATAGACGGTTGGGTCAGAGGCATTTCACACTCTTACACCCATTGCGTGGGGTGGGAGGGTGGAGGAGAGGGAAATAGCCGAGCCATGTAAACTAAACACATACAGTTACATATACATTTATGCCCATATAAATGGTGCTTTCAAAAACAAGGACAAAGAGACTAGGTAACATTCAGTTACCGCTAAATCCATCCCAGTTTCCTTGTAAGACCATAGAGAAGAATCTAAACTGCTACAGTTGTTAAACCCCCAACATGTTACAAGAGAAGAAAAGAGAGAAAGAAAAGAAAAGTGGCACATGGGAAAGTGTGATTTTATTACAGATCATTATAAAGGATTATCGGTAGATAATGTGCCATGCAGAGTCAGTGGGTTGTGGGAGAGGTGAGAGCTGTTGTAGAATTCATGGAGCTCACTCACACCCCACCCCACTCCCCCTTATGATAACAGAACAGCATTCTTTATGTTGTACAAAAAAATAGAAGAAACTAGAGATGAATGCAACAACCAGTAGTCAAAATTCAATTTTAAAACACAGAAATTAATGTGACTGGTTAAACCCGGCATTCAGATATTACTATGATGAGTGATCCATATGCGTGGGTCGGTAAAAGAGATATGAAAAACTTTATGGGATTCTCTTCGTGGATCAGTATGGGGCATTTTAAATCAGTTAGCCAAATGAGTCATACTATCTACTTTAGATTTGGGTGCTTGATTTAGAAGCCCAGGCATCCTAGCTGGTTGAGAGAGGGAGAGAGAGGGAAAGAGAGAGGGGCTCCCAACTTTGATTCTCACCGTTATCCTTTGGGAGAGCTGCTCTCTCACCACTGAGGAGCGATTCCAGACTGCCAGCACAGGCACCTCCATTACGTGACATAGAATCAAGAGTCTTCTTCACGCCTGGACATGATGACGAGTGCTCAAGGCTCTTCATGCCCTGCAACGGGCAGAGACTAGGAAAAGGGACTTGGGGTTAACACGTCGGCCAGGCACTCGGTGCCTTTGCGTTCAGTTCCTGATGTTTTACAGATTTCTCTTCCACTGATAAGAAAGTCATTTAATCTCTCTGTGCTTTTGTTCCTTCCCTGTATAATGTGAGTTAACACTCTTCCTATTCACAAGGTGAAGATAAAAAGGCATTAATGTTTGTGAGGTGCTCGTACGCGGTGGTGATGGGAGCTATGTAAGTTCCCAGAGGGGCTGATTAAGGGTCTGGCAGGAGAACGGGAAAATGAAAAAGGGTGGAAGCCAAAAGATGTGAACAAAACACAATGTAATTGCTAAAATGGCTGAAACCAGACTAATAACACAGAAAAGCTGTAGAGCATTCACACGTGCAGCATACAAACCGCCTGCGTTCTTGGGTTAAAATCATCCCTGGGTTAAGGAAACTGGATTCACTTCATTTCTCAGTTACTGAATTGCTATGAATAGCAATGCAGTTGTACAGGCACAAGTAAAAGAGATTTTAGATTTTTTTTTTTTTCTCAGCCACATACTGAATCTCTCTTTAGCTTTGTCCTCCCATTAGTAAGTGTGGCGTGTGTAATGTAGCAGTGAATCTCCTTTGTCCTCATCATGACTTGAGTGTTGTCAAGATATTACACTGAAGATAGAAGCCAAATCTTACCTGTTTTCTAGACATTGTTTTAATTCCGTGGCATTCAATGCATACTGAATGGGTTAATATGAATGAGTAGTGTACCTTGTACGTGCACGGGGTGTATGATCTTGAGGCATCATGTCCCTTGAAGTAAGGAAGAGGCACAGATCACATCCTCACCTATACTTCAGTAAGTGACTTTAAAAGGGTTTTCCCATTTAATGTGTATTATGGAAAGTGAAACAGTGCAGTCAAAGTAAACTTCTTTTTCTAGAAGTAATACATATTTAAAATGAAAGGGCTGACAGAGTATATGGCTCTGAAGAGCGCTAACATCATGCAGAATGCTTTCGGTTAGTAAATTCAATCTGCTCGAATGGGTAGTACCCAAGAGCTAATACCATCCCTTAGCTTCACGGTGTCCTTCAAAACTTCCTGGCCTCATGCTCACCTTGCTGGCAAGTCTGTCAGAGAGTCCAAAGACTGACTGGCAGTCTTGATTTCTCGCTACCTGCCTGTGGACTTCAGGTATTCAATATGTTTCCATTTGTATATTTATTTCCCACTTTTTAACAAATGCAATGGGAGAAAGAGGCTAACACAAAACACCAGCACTTGCACATTCTCTTGCTTAATGTGCATACATAATAGAACTATGACATTATACAAATCTAACAGTATGGAAAACAAGCATAGGGTTTTCTAGATGAAAAAAAAAAAGAAATCAAAATTTCCGAAATATACCTTCACCTCCAACCAAAAACACCAAACAGAAGCCCTGCTCATGTAAAAACCTACATCTGAGCCCTGTAAGCTGCAGTCTCAATCTAATTACTAAACAGTTTCAGTAAAGCAAAAAGGTCAGCATTTTATCTATCATTTTTTTCTTTTCCCCTTTTCAAAACACAGTTGCATTGATGTTATTAAAAAAACAGCTTCCCTTTTTGTCTACTTTTGGCATGACTAAGTAGTCTGGAATGCCTCAGAGAGAACAAGGTAAAACCTGAAAACTGCTATCTGGTTAACTTCTCCTTGAATTCTTGTGTATTTTTTATATTTTTAATTTACGTATATATTACATTTTATTTATGTTGTATGCTTTATATATTGTATATTATAACGTATTTTTGAATAAGTCTAAGCAAGATTGTTCAAGAGAGCAGATATTTTAAAAAGGATAATCCATAATTCTGTGTCGTGAAAATTTCAAAAGCAATTTCCTTTACAGAGAGGCCTGTCTCTAAAGAGTGCATATCTAGTCATGGAATAATACTCATCTCATAACTAAGACATTTAATCACAACAATTCTTTTTTATAGTCTTAACTGTAAATTATATTTTTCTCTGCCTGAACTACATACACCTTTCCATAACTATAAGCATGCTGCCTGTACCCGCTGCTGAGCTGTGTTGTCCCAGATGCTCCCGTTTTACCATGCTTTTCTTGTCGGTACCATTTTCGTCTAACTAACCCAGCACCTTTGTGCAGAGCATGTCAGACAGCTCAGCAGCTTTGTGCAGAGCATGTCAGACAGCTCAACAGCTTTGGGCAGAGCATGTCAGACAGCTCAGGCCATTCCATGCACAGCTCTGCCAGGGCCTCGCTGTCTCTATACGCAGCTGAGACAAACCTTCCTATGTCGGGTAGGCATCGGCTGTAGGTGGCCTGAACAAAACACGACGACACCTACAGATCAAAAGCGACATTACATAAAAGCTAAATATCTTGTTACTACTTGAGTGGGAGGATACTTTCATTCAGAAAGCCATTCCTTCAAAACATGCATTTCATTGATTCTTAATGTTTAAAGAAGATGGAATTAGTTATGTATAAAAAAATTAGCTCGGTTGTCCTGCAACTTACTGCTTCAACCTAACTTAGCAAAGGATAATGTCAAGTTAATTAAATGCTCATCTCTTGCACATTTTTGATTTTGTAGAATAAATGCTTACTTGCTGTTCCTCTATTCTCTCATTAGGGTATCTCATGAAGATAATATCCATCCATAAGCTACTTAGAACATATACCTCATCTATTTAATTAAATAGTACTCTATCACAAGATGAGAAAAATAAAAAGATGGGTTAAGATGCGTTAAAAAAGGTTTGTATGTTTCATTTCAGAGTTGCTTTTTTTTCCCCAAAGACCTCACAGAAGGCAGTAATGATGGATTATTTTCCTTTGAAGATCTGTTTACTTTTAGAATATTCAGCAATATGAATCTCATCCAATTCCTGCAAAGTCAATAGAAAGGTGCCTCCTACTTCAATAGCAGTTACACCAGGTCTTGCAGTACTGTTATCCATTCAAAGATCATAAATTGGAGATTTTAAATATAAGCATTATTTGGAAAAAAGTTGCATAAGAACGATTGACCCAAGTTAGGAGGGTAATCTGCCTCAGCCAGTGACGTATGCCCAGCAGTGGCCAGGACTGAACGACAGCCGGTAAGAAAGACAGGCCTGATGAAAAGTAAAAGCGATTATCTCATAATATACCTCCCAACTTCTGACAACCGTCAGTTCAGGGATTTTCACTTTTTTTAATGAAAAAATGCCAGTCACGGATATGAAAAGTGTTAGAAATTAAGAGACAAATGTGATCTGAATTGCAAAAAAGAAAAAAAAAAAGAAAAAGCAAGAAAGCAAGCAAAACCTTGTTGAGTCATCCAGCTGCTTTGCAAAAAACTGACTTTTAGACTTTTTATTAATTTTTTTTTTTTCATTCTAAAAAGTGCCGGAAGGCCAAAAATGTGCCAGGAGAGCAGATCTCGCAGGCCGCAGCTCCCTTCCCGCTGTGCCACTCCCCTACCCAGGACGCTGCCCAACACCTCCTCCACTGCCCGCTCCGGCCCGCTGAACCCCTCTGTCACCCAAAGATTTTCTCAGGAGGAAAGAGATTTTTTTCATGGCCTCCCGCCTGCCTGCGGGCCGGCCAGGCCAGGCAGCAGCAGGGCAACCCAGGGCAGGCTGGGCCGGGTGGTGGCGGCAGAGCAGGCCGGGACAGGCCAGGGCAGGCAGCAGCAGGGCAGCGGGACAGGGACCTCCCCCAGCAGCCCCGTCCCAGCGAGCCCGGAGGCAGCGAGCAGAGCCAGGGCTGGGAAGGTGAGCTGGGCCCGCCAGGCAAAGGCAAGGGCCGGAGCCAGGCCCACGGTGTGTCTGGGACCCACGAGTCTGGGCAGGGACAGCCGGGCCTGCTGGTGCCCTCAGGGCCTGACAGCGTACGTGCCTGGGTATGCATAGTGGATGTTACATACAATTTAATAAGTATTTGTTATGGAATCCTGGACGTTTATCAAAACCTGCCCATTGTCACTCTGAGATGCAATATTGGTACTGTTTGCACGAATGAGGTTCGTGATGTAGTTAATGGGTGCGTAATAGACATTTTCTTCCTGTGACTGCAGGGTCTTCTGTTGAAGCACTCACTCAGCACTAAAACGACTTCTGAAGCCTCGGTGCAGATAGGCCAACCAAAACGTGAAGTCGTGTAGGTCAGTGTAGCGGTGGGACTGCCAGCAGCAGGGCAGTAAGGTGTTCACTTGGGTGCCGCTCCCTATGAGTTCCCAAAGAAGTACGGTTACTTCCATCCTGAAGTACATTAAGTACTAAAGTTTCATATATCAAAGAGTTTGATTGACAAACACATAGTCAAATCCAGAAACTGCCTGTGTAGTTATAAACCACTTCGACAGGAACAGACTGAAATTTAACTGGTTTAACATTTCTGAGTAAAAATATCCTTTGGAAAGTTATGAAGCAGAATAAGAGATTGCTAAAATCAAAGCTGTATGAATTACCTACCTCGCAGAGCTCATGAATCAATTACGATAAAGCTATACGTGTCAAAAATAATTGACCTAAGAAATGTTTGTTATTCAGTGTTGCTGATTTTCTGTCTCCCTTCTACACGTGCACACGTGTGCATACAGAGGCACTTGATTTTGTGCTTACCAATGCACTCGATTTAGCACCCGCAAAGATTTATCCCAGTTATTAATATAAATTATTAGGGTTTATCTGCAATCAATATGTTTTGTAGCTTCATTTTGCCATTTTAATGCCACAGGGAAATCTAGACTTCTACATTCAGGTATGGCCTGCGCATGTGGGAATAACTTACCTGAGGGCAAGAGAGGGACAACATACACAGTGGAAAAAGGGAGGGGAAAATCAAGATCTTCATTAGATGTATGACAGGTCTCGATTAAAATACCTGGACGGGAAGAATGTACTAGTACAGCTATACTATGGACCACCTATCTAAGATGGTGACAATGACTGGAAGGGAGATTAGAAAGATTATGAAGGCCAAAAAAAAAAACGTAGTGATACAAAACCTCAGTTACTGTATGTGGACTAGGCAAGTGTTACGGTGGAACATGGCGTGATGATCATACTTTAGGACACAATAAATCGTTGCTCTTTGGAACAATTAAGCAGAAAACTCACAAAAAGAGAAGCAGCTCTTTAGTTTTGAACAGTGCACAGAACCCAGTGCAAGAGCCACTTATTTAAGTGCCACTGTACAATAATCACTGTGAAATACTCAAATTCCAGGAGCAAATCTTCCTCCAAAATGATATCAAAACAACTTCACCTTCTCCTACTGAAGTGTTGCTTTACTGTAAAAAGGGGCAATATCTAAAAACATGGAAGTTAGTTAAAATGAAGTTGAAAAAACAACCACTGTATTAATCCATAGTGCACTTTGATCTTGAATATGACATGTGATTAGGTCACCCTTTCTCAAAAAAGTCATGATTAGTAATTAGCATTAAGCAAAGTAATTAGCAAGGAAATAGACAAATACAACATGTTTACTCAGACAGATGCAGGAACACTGAACAGAGTAGATCTGTTTGATTTGCAAAAGACAATACAGAGGGAAATAAAAGTGAGATCTGTAAAGTTACAAGTAGTGTAAGGACCAATGATGTCATTATACAAGAATGNCCTAGTGCAGGCATCATCCAGCAACAGCCAAAGCATCAATGGACCATTAACACTCCTTTCATACCGAACAGAAACACAGCACAGCACACCCCCAAGCTAATGGGGAGGAAAGTTAACCCTGTCCCAGCCAGAACCAGGACTATGAGGAGGCAGCCAGTGAAATTATGATGTGGCGTGTTCAAAACAGATGCATAATAAATAAGTAAATTGTATAATTCATTCATTGCCTTAGGATGTTTTGAAGGCCAAAGTATAAATCAATGCCACAAGATTAAATACGTTATTGTTGGAGATGCCACTCTTTTGTATTAAACAATAATCTGACTACAACTTCCCAGTCAGAAGATGCCTAAACTACAGCCAAGGTGGAAGGACACAGCAGAGAAAGATCTCAGTCTGCTTCACTTGTTTCTTTTACCCTTTGCCTAGGCATCTTCTACTAGTCATTATGAAAGAAAAGACAGTGGGCTAGCTGACCCCCTGTGGACTTTTTTTTTCCTTTTATGGTATATGGACTGTGAAGGTTTTGCATTATTGAAAGAGTTAATGCACTTTATGCAGAGTTAATGCAACACAGAATTTGGAAACAAATGGCAAGGAATGTAGCTTGCCTGGGTTTAGTGTACAGGAATTTCATTTTCCATTGGTG
Source organism: Pelecanoides urinatrix (assembly GCA_013400755.1). NCBI lineage: Eukaryota > Metazoa > Chordata > Aves > Procellariiformes > Procellariidae > Pelecanoides > Pelecanoides urinatrix. Next base: position 55,688 of record VZTQ01012702.1, on the reverse strand, counting down.
TTCTAGCTAAAAAGGGAGTAAAAAACTGCTACCAGGTAAGAATTCCTTTATTGACTCAACGCTCGTTTTTACAGGTGTAAATAATCAGATATTATGAATGCAATAGGAAGAATGAATGCAATAGGAAGAAGACCAAGAGATCGTGAAAATGCAGGAAATTCAGGCTGAATTTCAGTTCTATCTGTCAGACACTGTTAATAAAGCCTTATTAGGTACACCAGTCAGTTAAAAATGGTTCAAGTTACACTTTTACATGTTTTTTTTTATCATTTATTCCTGCTCCACAACCTGTAACCTTACTAGCACAGCTGCTAGTATTTCAGGGAAGTTAAAAATGCTGTTCGTAGAACAGAAAACTTCCTAACATTCCCTGAGGTTTGGAGTGATTAAAAAATTCATTTGCGGGTGATAGCAGGGCCTCTGTGGTATAAGCAGCAAAGGGGTTAAAGAAAACTGTTTTTCACATGGCTGTGGGGCAGATTCTGTTGCTGTCTGAATCTTTCTTCAAGTCTATGGAGAAACATGAGAGCCTTGGTGGGAGAGTATTGTACGTTACTGAAATGCTATGTGGCTACAGGACAACTTTATGGCATAAACAAGTTTAAGGCTTCACACAGCTTAATAAGGGAGCCAGTTTTTCCTGATGTGAATCTATAAACAATTTTGTCACACTTTTGTTAACCATATTCTGAAATTCAGATTTCCCAGATCCAACATTTTCTTTCTTCTGTCATTATTTCTTATGTTAAACATTCTCTTGAAATAAGAAGCAGCATAAAGAAATGCTACAATTTTAGCATGATTGTTACAAAAGATCTGTGACAGCACAGAAAGCAAGCTGCAGACAATGAAAAACGGAGGATCAGCAATTGCTAAGATTTACAAGAACACTCCTCTATAACTTTGTTCCATGGACCTGGAAGAAACATAACTTCCATTTCAATGTGTAGTTTTGCCTTGCTTTATCTTAAAAATGCCCGTTTGTTTCAAAGGCCAGCATTCTTTCTTCCTATGGGGGGCAACAAGCTGTTCCTTACGAGAGCAACAGTGATGGTGTTGCGTTTCCTGAAAGAAGAGAGACGACTGTCAATGCAAAGGAGAAAGTTGTATTTTCAGCGGTGGAGACAGATGAATCAGAACAAGAAAGAAGAATAAAGGCAGAGGAGAGTGGCAGGGTCTGAAATGAAGGCAATGTGATCCGAACGTTGATGAAGAGGCATTGACAAGATGAAAGATCTCTGTCGCACTCTTGCCCTCTCATTTCCAGCATGTAAAATCTGTCCTGTTGACACACCGTTGTGCTCTTTTTGTATGGCAAAACTGAAACAAACAGGATTCACAATCGGTGGTGGCACAGCCCCTGTTACAGATACTTGCCAAGGGGAAGGGCTCAGCGGCTGCCTCCTATTCTCCTCCACTTCTTGAGACCCTTCAGTCAACGGAACTGGACTTTATCAGGATTTGAGAATTCTTCACTGAGTAATTCAAGCTGATTACAAATAAAGGAGGTCTATGAGGCTATGTGCTGACAATTCACATCCACTCTCCAGGGAAACATACAGTATAGTTAAATACATTAGATATTTTACTTATATGTAATTTAAGTTTATTCATAATGTAATACAGTTCTTTGCTGGATGTCAGCACTCAGAGGAAATCCTGTTTCAGGAAAAAAAAAAAAAACAAACAAAACAAGCAGACATGTCATGTTTGAAAATAGAAGGTTGACAAACTTTAAAAAAACATAAAAAACCTTTATACTAGGTACAAGGAGAACTGCTGAAGTTCTTGCTACAACACATGCTGTTGCATTGGGGAAAATGTCACCTTCCAGCCATGGAGCCATTGGCTTTGATGGCAGTTCCTTTCAAAGAATCAGGGTCTTCCAGATGAGCTTGGCTGTTGCTCAGAACAGTATATATTCTCGCAGTAAATATTTTTTCACAGTGTAGGTCCAAATATAGTGACATATATCAGTATGTGTATAACATGGACCTAAATGGGTTGTCATACTGTGAAGTACGCAATATACAGGCCACAAAATTGTACAGTGAGATAAAAAAAATTTTTTCTAAAGTTTTTGTGCTATCTGAGGTAGTACTATCCTAATTGTCCTACTGTATAATGGCTTTTTGTAGTACATCTGAAGCTTTTTAGTTTTTCTCCCTCTGTAATACAGCTACAGGGAAACTGTGATTCACTGGAATCAATCATGAAAATCAAGGAAACCAAGGTGCTACTTCAAATCCTGCACTCTTTTGTAAAAGGCATGTTCACTTTTGTGGCTAATTTGCCTGACTAAGAAGTAAAGAGTAAAAATAATTAAACATTTATCTGCATGATATATAGGAGTCATGAGATTTAGTTAGATAATACTTGTGTAGCTTTTCATAAGGGTAAAGTACATTTGATAATTGTTGCATATTGTTGGTAATTGTTGCATAATTGAAGGACATTGAGGTGCTGAAGTGTGTCCAGAGAAGGGCAACGAAGCTGGTGAAGGGTCTGGAGCACAAGTCTTATGAGGAGTGGCTGAGGGAACTGGGGAGCCTGGAGAAGAGGAGGCTGAGGGGAGACCTCATCACGCTCTACAACTACCTGAAAGGAGGTTGTAGCGAGGTGGGGGTTGGTCTCTTCTCCCAAGTAACTAGCGATAGGATGAGAGCAAATGGCCTCAAGTTGCCGCCAGGGGAGGTTTAGATAGGACATTAGGAAAAAATTCTTTACTGAAAGAGTGGTCAGGCCTTGGAACAGGCTGCCCAGGGAAGTGGTTGAGTCACCATCCCTGGAGGTATTTAAAAGATGTGTAGATGTGGCGCTTAGGGACATGGTTTAGTGGGCATGGTGTTGTTGAGTTGATGGTTGTACTCAATGATCTTAGGGGTCTTTTCCAACCTTAATGATTCCATGATTCTATATTTAACAGTAAGCTTAGCATTTTTCAAAGGCATTTATGGTAGGTTTCCCTGAAATTCAGTAGGTCTTGGATGCAGTGAAGTCTGATATACTGAGACACCTGAATCAAAGCAATTAAATTCATTTTAATTAGCAAATTTGTTACCTTGATATATGTCCATGTGTAAACAGTTATTTCAGCAATTAAAAAAAAAGATTGTTTAAATTTGCCTAAGTGCAGTTTAAAAAAATAAATATGACTGCAGTAGATGCAAAATTGTTAGGACAACCCAAACAAATTTATTAGCTTGTAGGCAGTTGCCTGGAGCATCAGACGTCTGGGTACTATAAAATGGCTGTAGCCTTGCTTCCTCCTTTGCTATGTTAGAGCCTTGGAAAGCCAGGTTTGCTGCTGATAGTGACTGTGTGGTAATGTGGATGTGTGGCTTTGAGTCTGGGACCCTCATCTTTTGGGGAATGAAATTCAAAATTAAGTATTCCATTGAGAAGAATAAATTTGCTTTAGCAGAAACTATAACTGCCTAACTTCACCTCCACACTCAAGAACACTTAAGACCTCCTTCCACACTTAAGATCACTGTGTTACAGTACTATTAGTGCAGTCTCTTATCCAAGTCACATCTTAATCTGATCACACCTGTGTTGAGCAAAAGGCATGAATTACAAAAGAAGCTGTTAATTTTAATGCAACCCTTACTCTATTAGGATAATTAGGAAATTCTAATCTTTGTTATTAAATGTGTTTTGAAGACAGGGAAAATACAACAAAAGAACCTGCAAACCAAACCCTGTTTCTTTGGGTTAATGCGTATTCACATTTTCAATTCTGAACTGAATACCTGTCAGGTGAAAGGACAAATTAAAATATTAGCGTTAAAAGGCAGAATGTCATCAAATTGGCTGTTGTTGTGTCTTCTATATCGAATTATAAGGATAATTAAAATTCCTGCTAAGCTGAGAATACGTAATAGTGATATCCCATTTATTTAAAAAAAAAAACAACAAAAACAAACAAACAAAAATCATAACTCACAAAAAGATAAAATATATATCTTTTTTATGACTGCATCTAGTATTAGGGTTTGGTACAAAAAGCAGTTAACTAGCAATGCATTTTCTCAGGACGTGATGGTTTGGAATACATATGTCAATGAACACTTCGCATATTTGCAATAATTTTACTATCTCTGGTGAGCACATTCACACTATATCACACACATTTTCATATTGTTTAGTAGGGATCCCTTCTTGCTGACACACAGAGATACAGTAGAGAAGGACTTAGCATTAATAATAAATTGAAGGATTATAGATTGAGAGTTGTTTTCAGGTCATTTGTTTCCTCTCTTCTGTTTCGTTTCCCTGCAGTTCTTCTCCACAGCTTTCTCTCTCGCATATTTATTTTGTGTGGTTTGACATTACATTAAAAAAAAACCCACTGAAATAAATGATCAAGATGTTACTGCCAGGTTGTTCTGAATCTATGAGTTATCTTTGACCACATCTGTATGAATTTTTAAAACAGAAATACTTATATTAAAACCACCAAACAAAATTTAAAAAACAAACCCAAACCCAAACCAAACCCAAACCCAACTCCTCCACAAATCAAAAACTAGTTTAGTGCTATATCAGCAATGATGGAAACAGTTTCAGGTGTTTCCACAAGGGCTTACGGTGTAATCCAAATAGATATAGATATAGATATATATAAAAGAAATTACAAGGCAGTTTCTTAAGAGAAAAAGCGAAACATTCTTAAGCTAGTCTTTGATTTTAAATAGAGACATGACTATCATTAGTGACAGTGAAAATATTAAGCTTCTTTGTCGAGGATCACAAACTGAATAGTTACTTAAATTCTTTTTACAAGATTTGTCAGAATTAATACCAAGAAAACTTTGCAATGTATTGTAACAAATTAAAACAAATTTTCTGCCACAGCTTTTTGCAATGCTAACTCTGGTAATTAGGGCAGAACTAATCTTCTATAACTTTAGGCACTCAGAGTGTCATCATCATTCTGAGCTCATCATCCAGACTACCTTTGTAGGCACTGGGGAGAAATAGGAGCCGTTTTAAAATGATTCAGCTCATTCTAATGTAGACATCTTAAGTGAATCTCACCTTTGAAGGACCTATTTCACTCTCTGAACTAGACAGGAAAATGGATAAAAAGCTTGGAAATAGAAGGCGTATTACAGATGCCTAAGTCTGTGTGAGATTATTCCTGTCGTTAATATGTAAAGAGGATGTAAAATAATAAGTGGAGGTGAACTTGCAAATTTAGAAAGTAAGGCATTATATAGAAGTGATTTTCCAATAGTTCTTGGTACCTTGTAGTGTTTGAAGAGGTTTTTTACAGGACGTTAAAGATATAGATTCTTCTGAGTCAGAAATTGAAACGACTGTATCCCTGAATCAGTGCTTCCACACACAATCTGATCAAAACAAAACTGCTGCTTTATATGGCCAACTGCCACCTATACATGCAGTTGTAGCTCAGCCTCTGTTAGGACATGACCCTAAACCATTTTGGTGCGCATGTGTTTAGGCAATGACCACTGATTCCACCGCTTTTTCTCATTTACTCTGTTTGTCTTGGTGAGTTTTATAGGAGAAACCTTTGTATTTCTTAAAAAAAGGAGAAGAAAGTAAAGTTTATAAACTCTTTGTAAGGAGTCTCACAGTTGAAGTGTGCTCCAACACCTGCTGTGCTCTGTCAGTGGGCATTACTGAAACTTGGAAGCATTTTCACTTATTTCAATGCTTACTACATCTCCAAATGGGAAACAATTGAAGTCACTCTCTGTTCAGGAACAAGCTTGTCCTGGTTCCGGCAAAGCTGTTTGATGCCCTTGCCCTGATTTCTTTTGTTTTAATTAGCCGTGGCCAGGGAATGTCATTAATTCTGCCTTCAGCTCCTGTACTGAGATTCCATTCACGGGAACTCTCTTAACAGCTTGTTTACATGGAGCATGCAAGAAAGTTAAGACAAGCCAGCTTAAGATATCTATTTTAAATTACATTCATACTAAAGCACATGGTTTCCATCAGAAACTAAGTATTAATTATGACATACTTCTGGTTTTGTATGGGATTATTCCTCAGGGATTTTAACTCATTTCCTTGAAATTTACAACTTAAGTTGCTTTAACTTTTACCAGTGATTCTAAACACTTATCTAAACTATGTCAGATATGATAGAAAATAGACCCAGAACTGGAGAAAGACTCATGCATCTCTTATTTATGCCTACTTCTCAGGACACAGTCAAATAATCAACAACCATTACTTTTCATCAGGGTTATGTCACTTTGGCTCGTATGTTTTAATTACTTTTAATAAATTTTAATTTCTTTCTCTCTTTTAAGTAGCAAGATGCTGCAGTCTTCAATGGGACAAGAGAACAAAATTGAAAACTCAACAATAAGGAATGTTTGTCAAGTCACTTTTTCTTTTTCCTCTTTTCCAGACTGAACTTGCATTTGGGCTCAGAACATTTGTCTAGCTTCAGAGATGACCACTGCTTGATGTTCTAATGCAATATTAAGAGTGTGATGGGCTGATAGGAATCTGCATGTATAAACAAGGTATGATATTGGAGATTATACTTCCATATGATATAATACTGGCATCTAATGGCATCTATGACTATTGTATTATTGCAAAGAAATTAGCAATCTTTAAAGCTGCTTTATTACTTGCAATTATTAATTTTGACACTTGTCACTGTAATTTTTCCCTGCAGCCATATTTGCAGATATTCTCAAAGGTAATTATAAAAGAAAAGGATCTCACTTTTTAGGTGGGATGTCACCTGTGTCCCTAGGAGCCAAGGAAAATAACACTTAATTAAAAATCTTTCCCCAAATTTCCCTCCTCATCAAAAGGACAACATGACATAGCATGAATAAATTCTTAACCAAGCTATAGTCTGTCAATAAACATCCAATTTAATGGGTACTGAAGAAAAAAGACATCAAAGCTAAGGTTGTAACTCATTTGTTTTGTCAAGAAGTGGTTGAAAGAGCTTAAAATATCTTTGAATTGTAATCAATCTCCTTTTCTCTCACAACTACACTTCTTTTTTTTCTTGTGGTTACAACTACTTGGTAATTATTGATTTTTTAAAGCTTGGTTAATTTGCCTGTAAAAGTAGCAAGGTTAGACTAAAGTAAAGAGAGGCTCTTCTATTAAACAGAAGAAGGCAGAGAAAAAAGATATTTTTTGAAAATGAGTGTATGCTTACCATTGGGAGCAGAGGTCTAGAAAGAGAAAAAGAAATTAAGGAAATTCCTAATTCACATTTGAAATTTTTGTAAGTCAGGTCTTCCTCCTTACTTTTTGAACTTTGAACAAACACACACACACACACACACACAGACACACACACTCTCTCATATTAAACTAATTTGATTTTTTCACCCAATTAGTAGTGAAAAGTGTTGGAAAGGACACTCTTAGGAAGAAATTCCACATTTCTTTGTGGGAGAAGCTGATAGAAAGTAACAGGTGAAACATGAGTATGAAATAGAGGTATTGTGAGGGTACAGGTCATCTGCTGGCAATGTCTATCAAAGTATTTAAGTCTTATATCAACTGGCCAAAAAGAAAGCTAAACTGGAGACATGGAGAATAAAGTAAGTAGAAGGCCTTATTTCAGAAAATGGTGTGTAAGGGGTTGATCCAAGTTAGTCAAAGCTGAAGTGACATGATAACTGAGACAAAGTGACAACAATTTTGCAGTTTGGTCTTCCCCATTAAATGTGTTTAGAGCAGACATATTTGTGTCCATTCCCTTCTCAGGTTGCTGAACCTTCCGATTTCTCTGACACCTACATTTTCAGCACACTTTGGGAGTCCTGAGAGTGCTGACATTTTCAAATCATATCCCTCAGGACATATAGTACTATTTGCACACATTCTGTCCTGGTATTTTTTCACAATCACTGTGTGCTGTTCAGAAGCTTCAAGTGCAGGCAGGATGTGCAGCGCTCCAACACCACCATGGTGAGTATTAGATCTGTTTCTGACAGTATTGAATCTATTACAAAGCGCTGAACAGTTTTTCAGTCTCTTCTTCATATTGAAGGAGAATTCAGGACTTCAGCTTTGGAAACAGCACCCTCAACATGCTCCTGAGAGTTTACTAACTAGCTTTGGGCTAAATGAGCTCTGGGAAAATGGGAAGCCACACTGAAGCCAATGAGAAAAAGTGTAAGACTGCTTGAACTGTGAGCATGAGATATCTCAGAGGGTCCTCATCAGGGAGTCCAGAGTACAGCCTGTGGTCATGCATCAGTCCACCTGAGTGGATGAGAGAGAAGCGCATCTCTTAGAAGAGAGGGGAGACAAACAGTGGCTGCTAACCACTTGGCCCATCCCAAGGTTGAAGAGTGGCTGCTCTGTGGTTGGTGTTCAGGCTGGTATCCCTGACCACCGCTCTCACCCTGGAGAAAAGGGGGCAGAAGACACTATAAGAATTACAGGCTCTGCCTGGCCAAACCCATAGGGATCCTTGCAGCCTCTTGTCCCTGTTTGTCGTTTTGCAGTTTCCCAAATGAAAGTTTGTCACAGAAAGGGTGTGCAGCAAGTTCTGTGAAGACACTGACGTGCAAATGCTTTCTATATAGGGGAAGACATGGGACTAGGTATGGACTTAAAATGGAGTACAGTGTAAGTACTTGTTGGATTTCCTGGTGGAGCCACAAAGGCTTCTGTAGTGTGTTTTGCACCAAGACGGGCTGTGCCTTCAGTGTTTCAGAACTCCTCCGCGAACATGTGATGTTGATGCAAGTGGAAAGGTCCAGACTGGGGCAACTACTACTGTCTTTGGGAATGTCTTCACTCCCATGTACAGCTCTCTATATTTAAAATGGAGCTGAAATTTGTTCAGAGACCTCTTATGGTTCACTAAATTTACTTACAACTCCTTTGAGAGCTTCTGAATGGGAGAGGGGCTAGGGGACGACACCAGTATCCTTGTTTCTACACCCAAGAGGATGAAAGAATTTGATGGCAGCAATGTAGAACCAAGTATTCCCCATGTCAGCTAAACCCTGAGTAGGCAATCTCTGTTTACATGAAAAAGATTCAGCCAAATCATTATCACTCTCTAGCAAACATAGTGTAACTCAGGATGTTCTTGGCCCAGTTCAACAGTCATACCTGCCCTAGAACAGTGGGAAGGCTGAAGCCAGAATGGGTCTTCTCATTTTTATAATATTTAAAATAAGTTACATTTTGAAAAGAGGGGTTGTAGCATTTCTTAAAAGGCTGCATTTGAACTGCTGAGAAGCAAAGGCCTTTTAATCCTTTTTCTCCTCATCTTTCCTTTGGAATTGTTAGCTAAGAACACAGAACAAAGAGAAGATATAAAACATCCTTCAACTTTTTTGTCAAGCAGCAGGGTTGCCAAAAATTCATGCTCAATCCATCTCTAAATAATCCTCAGTAGAGCAGTTTTATTATCACCCATCCCTGAGGACAAGGTAGCTGAGAGTAACGTAGCTACATAGTAGCTCCCCCTCCCTCAAGGTGTCTTTAGAAACTTCTTACTCAAGAGAACTAGGCCTGTGTGACCAGGGGATCAAGACAAAATGCATGGCCTCATTTGGCTCCATGCTATGGATCTTCCTAGCCCCAGGATTTGTTACACAGCCATTTAAATTAACATAGCATTAAAATATGACAGGATTATGTTCTACGGACTCATTAACACATTCCTCTGGTGCCGTGGGAGACAAGGAGTGCTTGAACATTCAACCACCCGAGGCATGTATTACTGTGACTGACACCCCCTGCAACGTCTCAATACATTAAAATACGACTCCTATTGAATACAACTTTGCAATTTACATGCAATTTTTCAAAGGTACTGTGAAAGTATTTATCTTTTCACACCACCAAGTAATTCTCAGTTTTGTGATGGGGAAGAAGCACTTTTCTCTATGAAGCTACTATTAGATTGTAATATTTTCCTCATTCATGCACCCTACCCTTCTGTCATAATTTTCTTGCCTAACTCCCATGAATTTAGCAAAGCAAACTATGATACTTCAGGATTTTCATTTTTTTCCCCTGATACCTTTGCCTGGCTGCTGCACTCAACAGCCCTTCAAAGGCAGGCTGAGATGCTTGTTTGTAGTTAGAAAGCTAAATGGAAAGCTGATCATTGTTCCCCATTCAGCTTTTAAATACAAACAGTTCCGTATTTGTGTTTGTAAATACAAACAACTGTGAAATAAGCTAGCCACCTCTGAATCTCTGTTAAGTCTGCAAGCATTGGAGGATGCAAAAGAACCAAAGATACCAGCTGTAACCTGCACTTACCTACAGATCATTAGGTGACACTCTTCCCTCTGGCATAGCACCAAATGCAGAAGGGCAGAAAATGTGTTGGAGCAGCCATTGTTTTAAAAATACTAAGGTACAAAACTGAGTTTATTAAGACGTGTAGCCATTAAAGGTGTCCAGCCATTTTGAAAGGGTAAGGTTGTTGGGCACAGTATCTTGACTGCATTCAATTAGAAAGTTTCTCTATGCCTGGACATACCATTTTGGCCTCAACTCTCATAGATGCTACCACAGGTGATTATGTAACAAACAAAAGAACGAATACATTAATTGTGAAAATGCATGGCTGTAACTTAAAACGTAAGTACCAATTGTTACATATGCCTACTATGAGATTCATGCTCAATTTATATTGTTATAAACAGGCAAGAGTCCCCCCAAACAAAAAAGAGCTTCCTTCTAAAAACCCAAAGACATTTGAAAACCAAAAAAGAGTTGAATATATTTCAGAGAACAGTTTAACACACTTGTGCATGCTTTTTTCTCTACACACATATGTACACACAGAGCACATCAATTACTATAAGTCATAATTTTCCCTCAGTATAGTATATTTTAAAGCCTAAGGAATGCATGAACCTATCTTCTCCTAGTCCTTGGGAGACAAGATGGATCATCCCTATTTTGTAGAATATTTAAGCATTTTGCCAGTGGTCAATCAGATAGTTTGTAGCAAGGCCAGGAGTTGAAGCAGGCCCAGATGTTCAGATCTCTCCTTTCCTTATCTGTTATTCCCTATGACAAGAAAACCTGCAGCGCCTTCTATAAGATGTTATTCAAATAGAACTTGATACTGCTTGGACTTCAAGTCTATGTTTGAGCTCTGCTGAACAGTTTTATCCAAGATTGAAAAGGAGAGTTCTTTTGCTGTCTTTTGCTGTAAATGCTGTCATTTAATGCTGTGTCTCAAGTCTAAAATTCATCCATGGAAGCTGGGAAGTCTTGATTTTGTTGGACTAAATATTTTCCTGCAACATTACCTGTGACTGCAAAAAGCAGGAGACCTTGAACATTCTGGTAAATTCTAGTCCTATGTTTCTGTTAAAAAAGTTTTTCAACAGGTTTGTCTTCCATAATCACTTTTTATCCTACTCTGCAACACAGTCTCTTTGTAGCTAGAAGAGTGCATGGCAGACAGCATCATACTTTGGGTTCACTTTGACCCTTTTAAATTTGTGGGGCTGTAAATTACACTGGAGGGTTCATGGATTGAGAATTGACACCTGATGGAAACAATGTACCTGGAACTTCTCTTTACAACACAGACAGAAAGCTATGAGTTAAGTTTCACAGAGGGAAATTGGATAGTACAGCAAAAATGAATTGGGCCCTATAGCATGAGTGAATAAAAAGTTGAAGGACATTCTGAGTTGGTGATATTTTTGTACTTGGTTTCCCTCATTCTACATTATTATCTGTAATACAAATACATAAGGAAGCATAAAGTCTGTGATAAAGTTAATGTCTTGGTCTCCCTTTGAATTTTTTTATTCCACCATGAGTATGATTTATTTTAAAATCACTCCCATTGACTTCAGTTTGTGCATGAAGCCAAAAAGCTGTGGGATTGTTTGCAAGTTTGAGCCAAATGTAGAGCTTAAAGATTTCTAGGTTTCATTATATGCTGAAAATTTTTAGCCTCTTCTCTCTACATTTCAAAATAATGAAGGTGAGAACCTACCCTTTTGCCATCAACAGGTGCTCATTTTGCAAACAGCTGCTTCAGTTAAAGTCTTTAACACCATCCATCTTCAACTGTGATGGTAGAAGGATCACATGAGCAGTCTGTAACCTCATTTACATGAAGTCAACCAGCTAAGTTTATATACCAAAAAGCTAATTTGACTATTTTACTTGACTTTGTCTGAACTACTCACAAAAGATTTTATGCTACCAAAGGTATAGAAGTATAACATCCTCTAGTGCATGGCATATACAAATAGAAGTAATATCTTTAATCAGCTGTATATCTTCAATAAGATATTTGTTTCCTGAATTATTTATCCTTTGTTATTATTTACCTGACTGTAAATTGGGAAAGTAAAAACTTATCTTGCCTGAAAATTGAAGTTTTTACTTCAAGGATAAGGTATCTCATCTAATTGCATGGTTTAGCGACCATGAAATGATAGAATTCTCGGTATTTGGTGAAGGAAGGAGGGGGGCCAGCAAAACTGCTACCATGGACTTCCGGAGGGCGGACTTTGGCCTGCTCAGGACACTGGTCGAGAGGGTCCCTTGGGAGACAGTCCTGAAGGGCAAAGAGGTCCAGGAAGGCTGGATGTTCTTCAAAAAGGAAGTCTGAGAGGCGCAGGAGCAGGCCATCCCCCTGTGCTGTAAGAAGAATGGGAGGGGAAGACGACCGGCCTGGCTGAACATGGAGCTCTGGCTGGGAATCAGGAGAAAAAGGAGAGTTTACCACCTTAGGAAGAAGGGGCAGGCAACTCAAGAAAAGTACAGGGATCTTGTTAGGTCATGCAGTGAGGAAATTAGAAAGGCAAAAGCCCAGTTAGAACTCAATCTGTCCACTATCATGAAAGGCAACAAAAAATGTTTTTACAAGTATATTAATGACAAAAGGAGAGTCAAGGAGAATCTCCATCCTTTATGGGATGCGGGGTGGAACATTGCCACCGAGGACAAGGATAAGGCTGAGGTATTACCACCTTCTTTGCCTCAGTCTTTAATAGTCAGAACAGCTATCCTCAGGGAACTCGGTCCCCTGAGCTGGAAGACAGGGATGGCGAGCAAGATAAACCTCCCATAATCCATGAGGAAGATGTTAACGACCTGCTACACCACCTGGATGCTCACAAGTCTATGGGGCCGGATGGGATCCACCCAAGGGTACTGAGGAAGCTGGCGGAGGAGCTTGTCAAGCCGCTCTCCATCATTTACCATCAGTCCTGGTNCAGGTGGCCAAGAAGGCCAACGGCATCCTGGCCTGTATCAGAAATCGTGTGGCCAGCAGGAGTAGGGAGGTGATTGTGCCCCTGTACTCGGCGCTGGTGAGGCCGCACCTTGAGTACTGTGTTCAGTTTTGGGCCCCTCACTACAAGAAGGACATTGAGGTGCTGGAGCGTGTCCAGAGAAGGGCAACGAAGCTGGTGAAGGGTCTGGAGAACAAGTCTTATGAGGTGTCGCTGAGGGCACTGGGGTTGTTTAGCCTGGAGAAGAGGAGGCTGAGGGGAGACCTCATCGCGCTCTACAACTACCTGAAAGGAGGCTGTAGCGAGGTGGCTGTTGGTCTCTTCTCCCAAGTAATTAGCGATAGGACGAGAGGAAATGGCCTCAAGTTGCTCCAAGGGAGGTTTAGAATGGACATTAGGAAAAATTTCTTCACTGAAAGGGTTGTCAAGCCTTGGAACAGGCTGCCCAGGGAAGTGGTAGAGCCACCATCCCTGAAAGTATTTAAAAGATGTGTAGATGAGGCACTTAGGGACATGGTTTAGTTGGCAAGGGGGTGTTGGATTGATGGTTGGACTCGATGATCTTAGAGGTCTTTTCCACCCTTAATGATTCTATGATTCTATTAAGTAAATGTTAAGAAATGTGAATACATCTCTTTAATCCTTATGAAGTTTTTAGAGAAGAGCTTTACTTGGCTTCTGATTCATTACTCCATACAATGCTTACTGATTTTATTTTGGTTTTAATGGGGAAATTTCATCAATTTTTGGATTTAAACTCATGTAAGTAAGCCTTTATGTAATGGTGAAACTTCAGCAAGCTGGATTGCTTAACCATTATCTCAGTGGGCTTTTCTTTGAAAAGACATCCTCCCCAAAATTTATAGAAGTATGCATGATAAAGCAAACTTTTCAAAACAAAGCCACATAGATTTAGCTGTTCTTTGTTCTTTAAATCTTTTGTTTTGTTTGTTCTCTGCAGTTATAGTACACCCAATATCCAAGGGCAAATGATTCCATTGGATTTAATGCTTCTTTAAATGAAGTGATGTAAACTTACGCTAAAAGGCTGAAATAAAGTCTGAAAAGAGTGAGTCAAAAGTATGCATACAATGAAATACTGGATGCCTTTTCTGTTTACTTTGTCTGCTTTTAGGTCTTGAGCTGTTATGCATAAATTCAATGATTTGTAGTTTTGAAAGTCAGTTGTACTTCCTGTCAGCAACATAAAAGAGTAAACAGGAAATATTTTTTTCTGATTAGTTAAATTAATTATAATTAGCCTGATTAAAATGTCTGTTTGGCATTACAGATACATACACAGCTTGTACAATGCCATGTTAAAAACTGATGCATGATCAAACATCATGGCTGTGGTCCTCTTTTGGATTCAGTACCATAAGAGCCTCATTATTCAGTGCACACCAGCAGTTTTAGTGGGGTTCCCTCTGCCAGAAATGCGAGCTTATTTTTGCTAATAGAAGAAGCAAACAGTGTTGAGGAAAAAAATATTCGTGTTGTGGGACAAACCATCAAGCTTGTTTATATGTGGTAAATATTTCACTTTTTTGGTTTTTTAAGAACATAGTAAAATATGTTTCTGTATTTCTGGACTGTCTTTTCATAAAGACACTTGAAGTTATGTTCTAAATCAAATTAGGCTTCAGGGTACCTTGAATATTCTCTACAATCTAACTGGAGATACTATATCCATGATGTTTGATGCATGGACACAAAGGCTTTTCCCCATTCACATTAGAAAGGAAAATTTTTTTTAAAAAAGGAAGGTTTTCACAAACAGTCACAAAGAGAGATTCTTTACTAAAAATATTATTACCTAAGTACTAAAGATAAAAAATTGGTCTTCTCATGGATATATGGATATATGTACGAAGACATAGATATATATGTCTTTGGTTTGTATATACGCACAAGCTTATCGCCTCCTTTTGTAAGCAATGAAGGAAAAAAACAGGAAAGAAAAAACAAAAGAAAAGAAGAAAAGAGAAAAGAAGATAAAAGAAAAAAGAAAAGTAATGCCTGCCTGCCTGTCTGTCATGTCGTTTTTTTCTGATGTTTCCTTCCTGTGTTTGCCATACATTATTTCCGAGTATAACAAAAAACATTCTGAAACTTGCAGTAAGAAAAAACCTGGATATTATGTTGTGAATATAAGAGAAATAGTCTGTAGCCAAAAGGTAATTAAACCTTGCCCTGGCTGACCTGCCTTTTTAATTAGTACATTTAACTATATTTAGTAGAAGTACTGTAGCACAAAGTATCCTGAGTAGCAATGTATCATTTAGACACTCCAGCGCTTTTATCGACTTAAAGCAATGTTGGTTTAATTCTGAAAGAAGTACTTCTGTGGTTCTTTATTCATCAGATTGCTTCTCTGAGAGTGGTTTGACCCCTCATTCTCTCAAAATTTCCATAAAACATTTATATCTCTAGCGTTCAAAATAGCCTTTCAAATATTCATGCTAAAAGGAAACAACAAAAGGCAACATTTGGCTACGTTCAGATGACTGAATAGTTATAAAACATTCCTGTAAATTTGATGAAATTATACATTGACCAATATTATTTGCTGGAATAGAGGCTGTAGAAACTCAGGGTGTAAAAGAGGTGTTTGCAACTTTAGGTATAAAATATCACAGTGTTCACAAGTGGTCTTTTTCATAATTCTTATTGAACTTGAGAGAGAGAAAATATAAAATATTGTTATAGAAATATAGAAAGAAAATTTTGATTACTTAATTATACATTTAAACTGGAAAAACAATCAAAGACAATTGTAATATATTGTCATTTATTAGAAATGCAATATTGCTTCCCACTTGCCCCTCCACCCCCTGGCCCCATACAAGAACGTTTGGC
Organism: Pelecanoides urinatrix; assembly: GCA_013400755.1. Taxonomy (NCBI): domain Eukaryota; kingdom Metazoa; phylum Chordata; class Aves; order Procellariiformes; family Procellariidae; genus Pelecanoides; species Pelecanoides urinatrix. The sequence goes on along the minus strand of VZTQ01012702.1, from coordinate 39,624 downwards.
TTCCAGCTCAGAGTTAATTTTATTCTTATGCTTTTTGTTTGTGTCCAGGCATGAAAGAGCAAAAGAAGAGGAATATAGTTAATTCCTTATGTACTGTTTAACAGAGGAATATGACAATTCTGTTTTCCTAAAATTTTCTTGGAGCAATTTTCAGATCTGTTATCATATATTACTTCTCATTAATCATGGGTAGCCCTCAATACTTCCTATTCCTTCCATGTTTAAAGAATAAAATGCCAGAATATCTTATTACACAGCATCATTTCTTAAAGCAATCATGGTAAATAATAGACCTCTTCAATCTTCCACCAAAGAAAAAAAAAAATTAGAAAGGAAAGATTACAGTTCCTGCCAGGGATCTGACTAAGTGTCCAGCTGTTAGGACAGATGGAAAATTCTGTAAGTCTTTGCATGGTAGCCCTAAGAATTGTGAATTTATAGTCAACTTTTCATATTTCCTTACTCAGCCATCCTTGACTGAAAAGATGAGTAAGAGGAGTAGAGGCAAAAAGGAGAATATTTAGTATTGTCATTCCATGCCATTGTGGCAGATGAAGAAGAAAACTAAGACAGACTACTGATAAATCATTTACTTTAAGATGCCTCCTGTTACTTTTGAATTAAAAAAAAAGTAGGACAGCTCATTTTGGGCTGCACATGTAGCAAACAGAAATTGGCCAGTTTCATCAACTTTAATTGAATTACATGGATTTTTATCAGATGAGAATATACCCCATTGCAAAGATTTCTGGTCTAAGGCATCAACAATCTGTTTCTAGTAACTGTTTCTCCTGAAAAACAGGAGAAATAACAGAAACATAACAGGAGATATAACAGAAAAATGAAACAGCTTCTACGTTTCACCTCACTGTAAAATATTAGTTGTGTATTGATCTGCAAGTCATATTGTATAAACATCCAACAGTGCTTGGCATCTAATATCAGCTTCTGTTTATAGTTCTCATCCCGTGTCAGTTATTCTAAAAAGACTCTTATTGACTTAGTAAAACTGAAAATAAAAGAAGGAGAATGTATATTGTTGTCAGATAAAATGCAGAAATTCTTGCAGTTAGTGGATTGTGACATACTAGCAAGGAAACTGCTCTGATGCTGTTCTGAATGTGTTTGTATTGGAACAGTGTGATTTATGGGGTTTTTTTGGTGGAAAAGAGGAAAAAATGTTATGAATAAAAGTTGTTGAATACACAAAGAACTTAAAATGTTATAACTGTTTAGTATATAAACATGTTTTTGATGTATGTTTATAAAGGTATGAATGCTTTTTTCTTATCCTTTCACTCCCAAGTATCTTCCTGATTAGCCAAATTCACTGAAAGTCTGCCTTGGACAAAGAAGGTTTGCTTTAAGACTATGGTTTTAGTCTAACTGCTAGAGTTATTTAATTTTAGAACATTAATTCACAAAGTGGGCACTTAAATTTTATTTCTGAATTCAGAAACTCATATACGCTACTTTGTTGGCTGATTTACTGGACATGTGCTTTCCCTGTATCTTTAAAGGCAATCTAAGGCCATTCATTCAGGCTTTGGTATTCGGAAATTAGAGTAGATGACTTTTTGGTTACCTGTTTTGCCCCACTCTGATAAAGGAAATAACCACACCTGTTTGTATTTGGTTTTGGTTTCAAAATCTCAGTGTGGCTCCCATGTTCTTAAGAACCTTTAACCAAGGTTCATTTCTGCCTTTTTTGTGTAGTGTTTTACTACTTTGTTTCATGGGAAATTTTAACCATACAGTCACTAAACTTAAGAATTAGTAATACCGTTTCAGAATAGCTGTAAAATTGGTCAGCCTAGTCCAAGGAATTCCAGATCTATCACAAAAATGTTACTGTGGATACACAGTGTCTGTCTGTGCTGTTTTGTGGTAGTGAACACTCTGTCTGTAAATCGCTTTGCCTTCATAATTTTTCTTCTCAGTTTTATATGTGCTGTATCTACCCTGCTCATTTTTTGCCATTTTTCTCCAAAGACAGGTGGATAGATTTCACCACAACAGAATTTCTGCATGTAAAGGAGCAAAAAGTGCACTAGTACAGAAATCCACCCACTAGCTTGGACTTGTTTCACTGTGCATTATCCATTCCTAATTTCCACAGGTCAGATAAACAAACTTCAAATTATTTAACTGTTAAGAAAAAGCAAACTGGTTAAATACTTCAGCTGATAACTCCTGAGCAAACCTAGGTACAGAATGGGCTTCTGGAGGTCACCTTATCCAGCCCCCATGCTCAAACAGGACCATCAAGAGCTGGTTACCCAGACTCTCTCCAGTGATGCAAACTCCACAACCTCCCTGGGCAATCTGTTCCAGTGCTTAGTCATCCTCACACGGTGACAGGCTGACTAGTTATCTTTTAAGTGAATGCTGAAGACTGAATATAAATTAATAAAAGCACACAGAGAATGTAATTAATAAAAATACATAGGCTGGAATAATAAGAAAGAACGTGCCAATCCAATAACTGCTTTAGTAAATTAAAATTTATTCAAGGGCAATCATTCTAGGATCTAGTGGGGTTATTACATGTTGTAGATAGCATTATGCAAAAATAACCACAATTACCCTAATAATTTACATAATTAAAGAAAAAATAATAGAAATAAAAAAGCCAGAAATAATAATAAAGTTACTGCAATCTCTTTGTATATGTCTCCAGAGAGACTATTAACATGTCTACCTCACTCTCAGATTTAGTAGACTAATTCAAATCATGACATATGGAAATAAACCATTGAGTTTAAAATACTGAGTTTGAACATGTCACTACTGAAAAACCTTTTGGACTATCTGAAGTAACCTGAAAACCTACAATCCTTAAGTAATCTTATTCAATGGTATAAAACCATCAAGGGTATATAAATTGAGGTAAAATGAGTCACACAAAGCATTGTCTTGAGATGATAAGAGGGGAAGAAAAGAAATAATTTCAAATTAAAATCTTGCCATTTCTTTTCTTCCAAATTTACTTCATGTATCTTCTTCAGGATTACAAAATGTAATCTGTTTTTTGAAACATTAAAATCTTCTCTATTAAATTACAGTAACATTTCTGTATTTAATTAGTTATTATAGGAAAAAAAAAATCAGGCACTGCAGCCTCATCTTAAGCAGCACCATTGAAGTCCCAACAACGCTCTGAATCAGGAAGTTGCTTTCCCTTGATGTTGAAATGTACCTTTTTTTATTCTCTTTCCTTTTACCTTCCTTGCTGTTGCTTGCTGACCAGTGAATACAATGAGCTTCGATAAATGTTATAAAGTAGGAGCAGAGGGAAGACTTCTTGTTGAATTCAGAGTTTTCATAACCTCTTCCCAACCTGTTTGTCTTTTACAGAGGAGAAGGAAAGGCACACATGTGTCATACTAGACTGGCTGCACAATTTTTTTTTTCATTCTTTTGTTAGCCCAACACCTTAGGGGTTAACATTTTTTCAGTAGCACACACATATCTTCAGGAAAATATGTAACGGTGGTAGAAGTACATGAAAAGAAGGAGAAAAAAAAATTCTCATTAGTTCTAACAAGATCCCCAGCACATGAATGAATGTATAGTTTGTCTAATGATGCTCTAGCTGATTTTAAATGGGCCTTGTTCTTGCAAAAAGTTTTCGAGATATTCTCAAAAGTGAAAAGAACGAAAGAAAATAAACTCTTTCTTAGCCATTTCTTATACTCAAGACTTCAGTAGGAACAGAAAATCTATTTCCAGTGAGTCCAAACAATCTTACCTTTATACAGAATCTTTTATCTTTGAGGAAAAAAGTCCTTGAGAGTGAAGGAGAATACAATACTTAAAACATTTCTTTAAAGTATCCTTCTTCACGTTATGTGGAGGTGACTGAAATTTTTCTAAAGGAAGTAAGAGGCTTAAGTGTTGTCATGCTTTTTATCATTAGGAATAAATAATGTAGCTTTGTACCTAAATGTCTCCATAAAACCACCTGTTGTGACTGTATGTGAATGTACATAAACCAATTCATTTTTATCACAGATGATGAGAAAACTAAAATTTGAATGTTGATGTGATGGAATACAATCATTCATACATTTTAAAGAAAGGTGTCCTGGTTCTGGCTGGGACAGGGTTAACTTTCTTCCCCATAGTTTGGGAGTGTGCTGTGCTGTGTTTCGGTCAGGTGTGAAAGGAGCTTTAATGGCCCATTGATGGTTTGGCTGTTGCTGGGTGATGCTTGCACCAGGGTGGGGGGAGCACAAGCCAGGGTGGTGGACCCAGCTGGCCAATGGGGTATTCTATACCATGTGACATCATGCTCAGTATAAAAACCAGGGGTGTGTGGGGTGCTTGCCCCCCAGTTCGGGACACGCGGTCGGCAGTCGGTGAGCAGTTGCATTGTGCATCGTCTGCTTTATATATTCTGTTATTGTTGTTGTTCTCATTTGTTATTATTGCTGTTCTACTTTGTTTTATTTCAATTATTAAACTGTTCTTATCTCAACGCTGGAGCTTTCCTACTTGTACCCTCCCGATTCTCTCCCCCGTCCCACTTGTCGGGGGGTGTGAGCGAGCGGTTGCATGGTGTTTATTTTTGCTGTCTGGGGTTAAACCACGACAAAAGGGTACTATGTCACGCACAGAAAGAAGTGCTAAAAGAACTACACTGTGGCTCAGAGATATGAAACAGGTAGAATAATCAACATCTGTGGAAGATTTCTCACCACAAATTTTCTGTTTGCAAATTAAAGATGCTTAGGTGCTTCACTCCTTACTGGAATATACATATTTATATTGGAAATGTCCTACATAGTTTATTGACTTGATTATACATTATTCTTTTAAAAGACAATATTTTATAATAAGATGCTTACTCTTCAACAATGATAAGGTTGGTTATTTGCATATTCATATTATTTAGGTATTGATACAAGTTTTTATTTAACTTTCTATGTATGTGGCATAAGTTTTAGCCAGCGTGTTTATACATTTTTTTCCTAAACTAAAAGTAGAAAACATTAGTGAAGAAAAAAATAATTAAGATAGAACTTATAAAAGCTGATTTCACTGTTTGCATAAATACGTTTGGGTGTTTTATGGCACTTGAGACTGTGTTTGGGTAACAAAGCAGAACTCTCCTAGAATGTGTTAAATTAGCTATAACATTTGCCACTACATTTTGTAAGCATTTTATATACAAGAATAGTGTTTGCATCCTCACTGAACCTGAATGGCAGTTTGTGCTTATTTTAATGTGTATGCATTTGTATATATTTTTTAAAAAACAACACTTTTATAAAAACATTGATTTTTTTATCCTAACACATCAAGAGCTTTCAAATCCCTAAACAATAGTGGAAAAATAAAATGATTAATCATACTTACTCTATTTGAATATGTTTAATATAATTAATTCCCTTAGTGCTAGATATAGATTTTAGAAGGATCTATTATGTGGCTTATTTAGCATAACTGAAATGGTACAGTGTTAATATTCTAAAGAAAATATTAAGACCACACCTATTCCATTTACCTTTGCAATAGTATATGGAAAAATTGTGAAAGTGACAGGAAGGACAGTAAAACAATATTTTTAAAAAGACAGAAAAAGCACTGGAAACATGAATAAAGAACAAACGAAGACATTTCTCCTATTAGTTCTCAGTGTGCCAAACAACCTGAAATACTTGTTATAAGGGGAGAGGCAAATAAGACTGAAGACAGAGCTTAAGACAGTAAGGGACTTGATTACTGTTTAGTGAAAAAGCTAATCTATTGAAAGAAGAGTGAGAATCCACCAAATGCCAAGTAATTCTAATGCTGAAAAAGACTTGCAAACATGTTCAGCAGACCTGAAACAAGGGCTTTCTGCCCAAGAGGTGTGGGGTTTTTTTTCTTTCCAATTATCTTAACTGAACTTATGTTACTAACATTTCAATATTTAGCTTAATGTGTTCCCATGCCACTAGGTACAGTTAATCAGGGTGAGGACACTCTTAAATATTTGCTAGATTATGACCTAATATGCAAACAAGGAGTCATCACAAAAAATAGTTTCAAATGCATTTCAAAGAGCCATTTCAAATTCTCTGCAGCAGAACTGCAGAGACTAATATGAAGAAGAAAACACTTAACGTAAAAAAAGTAAGTTACCTTATAATAATCTTCCCCCCTTCCCCCCTCCCCCAAGGTGTGTGATCATTGAAGTAATTAGAAAATTTCTTTGGTTTTTAAAGAAGTTCAGATTTGGGCAATAGTTATCCAGTGCTCAGGGAGATCTTTGTCACTCCAGTGTGTAAATCTACTGTGGATAAAGGATGCACTGGGAAAAAAATTTATGTGGTTCTCTGTAGCTCTATTCTGCATCTGTAGTTCATACTGGTATACAATAATGCAGACTATTATCTGACTTAGGAAGCACGTTCACTGAGAATGCATTAGAGAGTGATGTGAAACCAAGTGGAAGTGAGCTGTATAAAGAAATATTCACATGTGAGATTAGAAAGCACTGACTGCTCAACAGTTTTGGGAAATTCCTTTCAAAACACTCTTATGCTTGCAGTTGAAAACGTATTGGTAAATTGTTATCATGGTTGGGAAAGATGATAAATACTTTTTTTAATCCATGCCATAATGGCTGTAACAAGATGCTATTACTAATATCAGTATGTGTGTTTGAATACATTATTACAACAATGTGTCAATGCTATGAAAGCTACACACCAAAATTGCAGTAGTTTGATTGAAACGAATAATTTCAAGCATAAAACATTGCTCTAACTGCAACATTATATCCTCTCAAACTGCATGAGGATATGTTCATAGAGTCAGAGACTGCTGTGTCTCTGCTGAACTATATACACAGGCATATAACAGTGACAATCAAATGTGTTACACACCCACTAGAAGCAAGCAAAAGTTTGTAGACAATTACTGTCACCCTTGGCTAACTTCCAGGGTAAATGCTGTTTGAGAACCACATTTATTCCATTTGATGTGATCAGTTCTTTAGAGCTTAACTGAGCTTATTTAATAAGGACAAATTGTCTTATTTATTAAGGACAATCTCCAAATTCAGGTTTTTTATCCTCTCATATGGAAGTCTGCCTTTATTTCACAGCTTCTCTCACCTACCTTTGTGTGACTGAATCAGCAAAGGATGCTTGTGGAAAGATGTAGACATCCAAAGTGAATAACTTGAGACAAAGGACCTGAATTAATAATTCCAAGCATTAAGTGTCTTACTGATGTTGAATCTTCAGACTTGTAATGAAGCCTGAGTTGTCATCTAGAAATAAATACAACAACTTAAACCACNGCCGCCACCGAGAATTTGTTTTAATAACCCTGTATTTTTGCCTTTTGAAGGGCTTTCACTTGGTGGGTACATGAGACACAACTCTGTGTTATAGTCCTCACAAAGAACTCCATTTTACTCATTATAGTCCTGTTTACTTGTGTCTTGGAGAAGGTCTGAATCTTAGCACTGTTCCCTTTCCCAGAGGTGTCTGGGAAGCTGAATCACTAGCCTAAATCACTAGGCTGCAGTTACACTCATAGGTTGTCTCTCCTCCTTTTACCACCAGCTTTGCTTAACGAATCTTTGACTAGTAGCAACTTTTATAAATGGCAGCCATAAGCGCACATGCCTTTCCTTATTGCTGTGCTGTGACCTCTTGTTATCCAGACATTTTCAAAGAAATGTGTAAACCTCTTCTTGATGCATCTTTTCTACAGCAGATAAACTGGATCATGCTGTACTGACTACATATGTACCTCCTGATCGCTTTATTACTGTGTTTGCGTTTACATTTCTGGGCAAGAAATTAAGAGAAACAGCTCCCTGACTATTGTTTGGATGGTATTTAAAAATAAAAGAAAAATAAAAAGCTGCCTTTCAAGAGGATGTTCTAGGTTCTGAACTTGACAACTGCATTTGAGTCGACCTGGACTACGGTGATTGACTGCAACAGAGCATTCACGGGCAAATGAAGGACACTACAACATGATATTCAGGGTTTGGGCTAGTTTGAATGATCACTGAAGACTTTGGATGCATTTCTAGACCATAGCTGAATAAGTCANACACAGGCATATAACAATGACAATCAAATGTGTTACACCCACTAGAAGCAAGCAAAAGTTTGTAGACAATTACTGTCACCCTTGGCTAACTTCCAGGGTAAATGCTGTTTGAGAACCACATTTATTCCATTTGATGTGATCAGTTCTTTAGAGCTTAACTGAGCTTATTTAATAAGGACAAATTGTCTTATTTATTAAGGACAATCTCCAAATTCAGGTTTTTTATCCTCTCATATGGAAGTCTGCCTTTATTTCACAGCTTCTCTCACCTACCTTTGTGTGACTGAATCAGCAAAGGATGCTTGTGGAAAGATGTAGACATCCAAAGTGAATAACTTGAGACAAAGGACCTGAATTAATAATTCCAAGCATTAAGTGTCTTACTGATGTTGAATCTTCAGACTTGTAATGAAGCCTGAGTTGTCATCTAGAAATAAATACAACAACTTAAACCACAGAGATTTCTTCCTGTAGGTAAGAAAAAAAAAAAAAAAAGGTTTAATTTTGTTTAATGTTCTATGGGGCCAAAAGTCTTGGGTAAACAATTTTTAATGTAATTTATATGCAAATAAGCAAGACATATGTGCCTTGATTTCCTGAACTAAGAAATAGTTTTAACTATATTAATTCTAAATGTCATTAACCTAAGCACCTCTGCAATATTGAAATATGGTTGTGATGCTTAGCTTCTACAGCTGTACTAAAAGCAGCCAACAAATGTATTGCTCCACATTGCAAGAATGCACAGGCTCATATTTCAAAGCCCAGACAATTCTTACCTAAGCAACAGTTACCAAAAACTGCAGATGAAGACAAGTTTTGCCAACAGAGCACCAGCACCTTTGCCTTCAGATCAGCTATCCTGCTCCAAAACATTCATTCTGTTCCATGAAAAAAATCTTGTTCTGGNAAAGAAAAATAAAAAGCTGCCTTTCAAGAGGATGTTCTAGGTTCTGAACTTGACAACTGCATTTGAGTCGACCTGGACTACGGTGATTGACTGCAACAGAGCATTCACGGGCAAATGAAGGACACTACAACATGATATTCAGGGTTTGGGCTAGTTTGAATGATCACTGAAGACTTTGGATGCATTTCTAGACCATAGCTGAATAAGTCAGTGAATCTGACCCAATTTTATTTTAAGAACACCTCCTCCCCCATCCCCAGAAAGGCATCATGTGGTCTCTAGTTCTTTTTAGAAAGCAGACATTTTCACTGTAAGATTTGCATTTAGCTGTTAATGTTTCTAAAACATTATTTTTGCAGCTTTCTTCCATCCCAAGATTTTAAGGCAGAAAAACTTTTCACTGGAATAGTAAAAATAATTGTCCTGATTATAATTAAAATCTCATTTTAGTTACTAGATCAGAAAACTAATTTTTGAAGCCCTTACAATACCTATTTTCAAGCAGGTAATTTCTGAAAAGAATTTGGTTGGGCTCCTGTTTGTTGAAACGCTGAACTCATAAAACATGAAACAATTAGTGGGACTACAAATTAAGTAAGAATCTTTTTCCATTATTGTAGTTAATTGTTGAATGCCAGCTCAACAGGAATTAAATGGGCTGGTAGTGTACCTGTTACAGACAGTGATAAACTATCTTTCAGCCTTTTGCCTAACACAGTTAAGATTTAAGCAGCTGATTTGGCCAAGCCTGTTTAAAGCAATAACATCTTTTTTGTAGGTAAAACAGTACTTCATTCCACATGAGCGATGAACTGTTTCACTGGTTGTGAAGAAGAGAATACTAATTAGTATTAAAAATAAATTAGAAATAGTTTGCTAGTCCTTAAAATACAACACTGAACCCAAGATTTACAATCTGCTTCCTTTCAAATGTTCATTCGGATAGATGTTAAGAGGCTATTTTTCGGTGTACAATGCTAATTAATGTGCATAAAGGTGATACACACAGGGTCCTCATACAATACCTCCCCTCCCAAATATTAATAACTTATGCAACATTTGGCAAGAATGGGAGCCTGTTCCCTCCCTAAAGTGTTAACATTACTGTGTTTTTGTAACTAGATAACAAAATCCAGGAATAAATACAACTATTGGGTGGGCTGTTGCTTATAGCTACATGCTGTCATGGTTTAACCCCAGCTGGCAACTAAGCACCACATAGCCACTCGCTCACCGTCCCTCCCACCCCAGTGAGATCGGGGAGAGAATCAGAAGAGTAAAAGTGAGAACACTCATGCATTGAGATAAGAACTGTTTAATAATTGAAATAAAAAGGAAAACAACCAAAAAAGAGAGAGGAACAAAACCCATGAAAAACAAGTGATGCAACTGCTCACCATCCACTGACCAATGCCCTGAGCAGTGATTGCTGCTCCCTGGTCAACTCCCCCCAGCTTAAATACATGAGCATGACATCATATGGTACGGAATATCCCTTTGGCCAGTTTGGGTCGGCTGTCCTGGCTATACTCCCTCCCAGGTTCTTGTGCACCTCCTCGCTGGCAGAGCATGGGAAGCTGAAAAGTCCTTGACTATGTAAGCACTACTTAGCAACAACTAAAACATCAATGTGTTATCACATTATTCTCATGCTAAATCCAGAACACAGCACTATACCAGCTACTAGGAGGAAAATTAACTCTGTCCCAACTGGAACCAGGACAGTATCCACCCCTTATTCTATACCATCTACGTCATGCCCAGGTCCCACACTTTCCACTACATTCCGATTAATCACCACTGCTTTTCCTGTCTTTTGATTCATATACACAGAGATATCATTCCCGTAGTCTATGGGCTATCCCTCTAAAATGTCCATTGAGTTCATTTAGTGCATGACTGTTGGCTCCATCTGCTAAAATGCTGACTTGTATATCCAAAATCATTCCCCCTGATCCCCAGCCTCCCTGGCATTTTATCTCAAACCACATTATTCTTTTTGTATGATTCAGTTTATGAGGTGCTATGGTTCAATTGTTTACTACGCACCTGTCCTCTTTGTAAAATACATTCCTCCAATATTTGACAGACATAAATGCAAAGAAGACTCAGAATATTAATGTCTGAATTTACTTTAAGCTTTAATTTATACCTGGGTCCCGTGAAGTTGAATGGAGAGGCAAGGGTAGAGAACCTTTTCTCATGGTAACTTTTAGAGTTACGTCTCTTTTAAATTAAAAGCTTAGGTATGAAGTGGATTTGTACCAAAAGGGCAATACTGAGCATGGTTAGTGTACTGGGTCTCAGGAATAAATATAAGGCCCAGTTGAGCTCTCATAAATGTGAATGGAAAGCTTCTACTTTATTTCAGGAAGAGATTTATCAGGCCCATGCTGCTAATTTCATTTTAGCCTCGAGCAATGTTGGCCTGAAAGTTGGCCCTGGGCACTGCAGAACTCCATTGTGTAGCTGTAGGAGTTCAGAGACTCGGATGCACGCATTCTTATCCATTTTGACACAGATAAATTTATAGTTAGTCTCATACAGAAAATAGTTTATCTGTAGTCCTTAGAGACCTGAATTCTTTGCTATTCAGGTTTAATCCCATGGCAGGGAAATTTACTCCCCTTGCCTTTGGCATTTGTCACCTCTTGGTCACAGTTTTACCTCAATTTTTATCTCTGATCTAGTGAATTTTAACTCCTCTTCATCTATGCTTCTGACTTTGTCCAGATGTCATTTTTTTGTGATTAGGTAATGAAAGCTTAGCTGCCAGCTTTTATGACAACAACAGTGCTCTCTCATGTGTATTCTAGTATTCTGCATCAAAGCAGACTTTCATTTCAGCACCATAGTAAGATGCACTTACTTTATTTTTCTCCATCTCTGTAAGTCAAGGAAGTATTCCACAACCTTTCTGACAAAAAAAGCCTATTAGACAAAGCCAAATATACATGTCTATAAGCAGTGCTTGCTGCTTTAAAAAAAACTAACCTAGTACTCAGTGAGGGTAAATCATGCAAAGTCTTTGTTAATGAGCAGATATTAATGAAATAGAAGTTCAAATGAGGAGGAAAAATATCTCAAATTACTTATGATTTTAAAAGCTTAATGTTAAAGCTATAGGAAAAAATCTGAAGAAACCTAAGAAGGGAAAATAAGAAGGAAGGAACCCCCCCAACAGGTGCTACATCAAAGGAAATACCTCTTCAAAAATTATGTGATTAAGTCTCCTTTTACTCTAATCTGCACTCTTGTCACTCAGTGTATAATAATTTTTATCACCTGATTTAACCTGCTGTGAGTTGGGGAAAAATCAGGTCCATCTGTCAGCGCAAAAAGGTTTTGATTGAAGGTTAAAAGATTTATTCAAATTGAAAAAAATGAAAAATAGAAAATTACAGAAAAAAGTTTCTATCCTCCATGCCTCTCTCACATCACTAGCAGTTCTGCCATTAATATATAAAATAAAGTGTTTCCTTTCTCTAACAGATACTGAAAAAGGCAGGGCTCCCCCAGTTTCAGTAGACTTATTATCTAGTAGGTACTTATTTCACAGCAGCCAGAAGTAGCAATCATCACTACTTTTTCTCCAGAGGTTAAAGCACCCATCCTGGGTCATTTTCCTCTTTCACCTGAGAAAATTCAGGCAAATCAGAACAGTTACCTATAAAATCGTGCTTTAAAGAGTCATCAAATGACACTAAACTGCTAGGTAAACAGACACACTTTCTGCTTTTTCTGATGTTGTAAGAGAAACTGGCGGAAGAATCTTTCTGAACTGAGCTCTGAAGGGGCTGCAGAGGGAAAACTAATTTAACAAACCCAAAATGAATTGAGAATGAACTAGACTAGAACATGTCAGCATCTGTGAAGACTGAATCATGTTTCCGGGCTCATGCAGAAGCAGAAATTGAAGTGTCTGGAAATTTTGTAGAAAGATGAATGCATCAGGATGACTGCTCAAAGTCACTTCCTCCTTTGTGATACAAAGCGTCACGTGTCATGTGTCATGTTGACGCCTGTTGGTGTCACAGATGCATTTCTGTTCTCCAGGTGCAAAGTATCTGTAAACTCAGCCTAACTTGAAGATACATGCTTTTGCAACATCTTCTACATCACAAGAACAATGGATTCCTGCTGGCATGGTCTAGCAAATTTGCAAGCAAAAGGAACTGTTTTGGGCAATATGTTTCTCCTTCTGGGTGATTAATTTGATAATTGGAGTTGTTCTGCTCTGCCTCAGTGGAGCTTGGATTGAGTAAATTCACCACTTAAAGGGAGGAAGTCTCCTTGTCCCCTGAACTCTGACTGGTACTGAAGAGATGCTATCATCTATACTTACCATAGTCTTGATGTCTATGCCCCTGCTTAAAAAAGAAAAAAATGAAGTTCCCTTTTCCGTATTAGTTTTTGCAGTTGGTGATTGGCTTACTCATTTCTTCAAAGCACAGTGAGATCTCCTGATGAAAAACCAGCCTAAGTAAGACTGTGTGAATAAGTCTAGTTGCCTGAGATACTGATGAAGTTAGCCTTTTTGTCAAAATGAAAACCAAAAATCTATTCTGCCTGACGCAATGAATGATAAAAGTACATACTCAGGTTTCTAAAATATCTATTGCAGTAGGCAGTGGTTACTACATGCCAGCAAAAAGCGTTAACATGTTCAGCTAGGATACAGGAAGCCTAGATTCTCTTTTCATTTTTGCTTAATTATTCATGTGTGTTTTCCTAATGAGCAGGAGTAACCTCAAACCACTGTGTAAAAGACTATGGCACCACAGAGTTCTCCATTGCTACTCTGTTTTGTACAGATTAAAAGTGTTTATTGGAGAGATACTTTTTCTGTTGTCAGCATGCATAGTATAATGTAATTAAACTGGGAATTCAAGAGGAAGAGAATGCCTTATATACCACAGCTTCAAAAATCTAATCCCGGTATAATTTTTCAGCTAGTCTTCTTGGCCCATTGAAGCCAAATTTACTAATAGATTCCAGGGAAACATACTAACTTGTTTTTAACAGCAGAAACGCTGGAAATTAGTTAGTTGATATATGTATAGATACACGGTTCTTATGCATATAAATACATGCATACATACATGATTCTTGAATAATTCAAGCCAATGTGATGCTTGAGCACATCTTTAATTGTATAAAGACTACATAAAAAGGATCATGACAGAGCCATGAAAAAAAAGTTATTGGTGTTTTATCCTTAAGTCTGCATTCACTTTGGAAAACTTAACATGACTACGATGCCAGGTAGTCTAGTCCTCTTCCTTATACCGGAACCAGATGCATTGTAAATGTATATAGCTTCTTTGAAGAACCACAACGAATTCATCTTAGCTAGAATTTGTCCCTCCGCTGCTTCCATGCACTTTACTAATGGGTACCAAGTACTCTTTGTCATGCAGGTGACAATGAAGAATTGATCCCTAGGAGTCAGAAATGTTAGATTCATGTAAAAAGGATGTGGTTTTGTACTGCCTCTTTTTTCCTTCTTTTTATTACTCTGTATTTATGCCATTGATCACTTCTGATGGTACTCAAAGTTATGTTTACTAGTAATAGCAAAACAGCAACTCCACTGGAGGCTCCGTGTAAAAGAGTGCAGTTCACGTCAACTATTATTCCTTTTGCTTTCATCAGCTGAGGTAGTGGCTGAGGCTTGAAAACACTCCTCACTATGGGCAGTTGCTTGAAAGAACACTCCTCATACATATCAAGTTTCAAAGTTTAAATGATCTTCAACTATTTTTGAATTCTGACTAGCATTTTAGGAATTAATCTACTGCNCTCTCCCCCATCCCACCCGGGGGGAGTGAGCGAGCGGCTGCGTGGTGCTCAGTGGCCGGCTGAGGTTAAACCATGACACAAGTGCATTGGGCTATACGTGCTGACTCTGAGCAACCTTTTGTCATTTGTGCTGGTTCATTTAAGATTCTCAATACAGTGCAGTAGCAGAGAGAAAAGGTTCTTTCTAGCAGCTTTTACTTGGGAGATACATAGCCTCCTAAGAGTGAACTTGGCAGCTTGCATCTAATGTAAAATGATTGAATTTAACTATTACACTGACAGTAACTGAAGTCTTTGAAGCTTTCTGCTTCACATTGAATCAGGGATGATTCCAACCATGAAAAATTGATCTGTAGAGATCCTGTACTTATTGTAAAAGCAAACATCTAAACCCTGCTTCTTGTTGGGTTACAAAGTATGTAGATTGAGATTTATGAGGTGGGGGAATCACTCACTTCTTTAAAGCTCCGACTGAAAAAAAAAAGTATTATTTACTTTTTGTGGTAAATGCAATTTTTAAAAACTATGCAACATAAGTATACAAAACCAGAGAAACTGTGCTAGTACCATTTATTAAATTAATAATCAAAACAATCTCAGGTTGGGCTGAACTTGTGCGTGTGTGCACACACACTACTTAAAAAAGGATAAATTATCAGTAAATGTTCAGAATATATTTTTTCCTGCTAACATACTGGTGCAAAAAAGAACTTACTTCTAGGATAGATTGTCACAACTTAAAGTAGCTCTCAGTAAGAACAAGTCAGTTGCTTCCAGTGCTGTCCATGAAGCTGTGCAGGTTAAAGCAGCTGAAAACCTAGCCCTTGTATGGATGAACGCTTCAAGTTTATAAAGGTAAGCTTGGTGCTCTAACGCTAGAAACTTCAAAGGAATATTACATGACAGAATAGTTATCACATAGCTTGACGCTGCATTGTCAACTGTTCCTCATCTCTGGTATTTGGTGGTGCTATTGCTGATGCTTTCTTGGTCACTTTCAGCTGCTTTCTGTATTACAGAAGCTAGCAATGATTCTGCTGCCTTTGTTTCTCAAATGACTTCCTGTTACATTAGCAAACTACAGAGGAAAATAGTACCCAATAAGAGCCACCAAAGCAGTGTAGAATGTCGTTAGTGCTATAGTCTGTGACTTTCAGGTTGTATTTAAAAAGTGCTTAAAAGCCACAATTTTCTTTTGTGAATTTGCTATCTGCTACACTCCAACAAGTCCCAGTTTCTGAGGCCACTGACAAGGTCTTAGCCATGTAAATGAGGAAAGGAAAACAGTACAGACCCAGTGCTTTTCCTTTATATGTCGATACAGCACATTCTTCACTGCTTAAAAAAATCAAAACTAAAAGAATCGCTTTTAATTCTCTATAGAATTAAAATTGGAGACTTTAAAAAGTATGTGTTTTATCTTATCTAATGAAAAAGTCCTTTTGTCTTTCTATCACACAACACACATCTTCGGTTATTGCCCTTACACACTGTTACAGAGTGTTCTTTTACTGGTAGCAATGTGATTCCGCTGCTATCTCAAAAGTAAAAATAAAGGTTTGTTTTCTCTCCTCTGCTGAAGAACATTAAATATATGCATTGCACATGAAAATCATATTACTAAACCCCATCTTGCTGTTTTTTTCCTATAGTTCTTTGTCTTAACTAGCAATCTTTTCCAAATACACTTGCCTTCACATTCTAGGTCAGTGAGAATCACTTTGTTTTCTATAGTTGCAGCTTCAGCCTAGTAGGGTGGTGGCTGACAAAAGATACTATCATTATATGCCTTTTTTCGTTAGAGCAAAATTTATTCCTTTTCCTTGGCTTCTTTAAATTATCAGTAGACAATACTGCAAGGATTAACATAACTTTTCTTCCAAAAGTATATTAGTCTCTGACCTAAATCCTTTCCAAAGTGTATTTTACATTTCACAATATGTATGTCCAGATTGAGAGTATTTAGGAGATGTAGAGGATGTCAGACAGAAGGCAAAATGCCTGACTATATGCAAGACTAGTGACTCTTAATTTACGAAAGTGCTAATATTGTACAACTATTTGCCTTTCTCATACTCCTATGTCTTTTACTGAAAACTTCTATGATAATAGTTTACCAATGTAGACTGGGAGCAAATATATGTGCACTACTATCTCTGTTGCCTAACAGTTTCCTAAAACACCTCATATATACAATGGACAGAGCAAAGCATGCCCCCATCTACAAAAGTCAGAGCATGAAGATCAACTAAGTTAAGCAGTATCTTCATGTTTAAGTAGCATGGAGGTATCATCTGAAGTTGCCTCCTTCTGTTGACTGCATAGGATGGCTAAGAAATTATAGTCCTAACTAAAACACGTGGCTGAAATTAGGAAGTGCAAATATTTACCTGTGGTACAACTCCGACTGCACCATTAAACCCATTCACCATTAAAAGGTGAAGAAAAGGTAAAGGAAACTGAAGGAAAAGAGCATAACTGCTAGGTTATCTGATGAAAGGCTATGCAGATCAGACACAGAGACCCTGCAAGGAACAGGGGAACAGTGATAGGTGGAGGACCTCTAGTAACCTTATCAGTGAAAATCTAATCAGTGGAAATTACAGAACACTGAATCAGCTGCTCCAAAAACTACCAAAGGGGAAGGACTGGACCACTGAACCCGATGTGTAACCCACCAATATGAATCAGTGAAAGAAACTCTCTTTGCAGTACTACGTAAAATAAAGTGGACTATTGCCTGTTTGATTCAGGAGGGAAGAATATTTTGGGATTGTGTAAAACTTTTTATGGGATGTTTTAAGGGGATTGTTTGGGGGGAAGAAGCAAAGTAGATAAGAGAGGAACAAACATGAGAAAATAAGAGGAAAAGGAGATTAAAAAGAGCTGGTGATGTGCAAACAGGTTACTGGTCAGCATGCTTGTCTGACTGATCCATGCACTTCAGCACAGTTTATCCTATTCTCTCACTAAATCCCATTTCCAACAGTTTTCAGTGTATGTGCACTCTGTGTTATGGGTCTGTGTGCATGCGCACCGATGAACACCAAGCCAGCTTAGCAGGGGGGTGGGAGGTTAAGCTGAGTGCCAGCCCTGGAGGGAGGCATGGGGCTGAGCGGGCTGTGGGGCCCAGGCCAGCAGCTGGAGACACCCCGCTCTGGGGCCAGCAACTGCGTGTTCAAGACCAGAGAGTCCTCTGTGAGTGTCTGTGTGTGTGCGTGTGTTGGGTATCCTTGATTCAATGTGAAGCAGAAAGCTTCAAAGACTTCAGTTACTGTCAGTGTAATAGTTAAATTCAATCATTTTACATTAGATGCAAGCTGCCAAGTTCACTCTTAGGAGGCTATGTATCTCCCAAGTAAAAGCTGCTAGAAAGAACCTTTTCTCTCTGCTACTGCACTGTATTGAGAATCTTAAAGGAACCATCAGTCGGGGATGGAAAAATCCCCTACATCTTGGAGTCTGGGTACCTCTAGCAGTAACGAGTCTGTGCAGTTACTTCAAGGGTAGTGTTGAGGAAAACTGAATCAGCTGATCTCCTTCTGATTCACACCATTACCCAGTATCTTTGTATTTCTCTTTTTTGAAAGTAAGAGTCAAACTACATCTTGAAAGACTAGGTAGGCCCAAAGCTCTAGTGTTCAGACCACAAAATGTGTCTATTTACAGAAGAAAAAAGACACAAATTGACTAAAATACCTAGCATAGATGACTGAGAAAACCTCAATCATTAGTTTTATTTTAATTGCTTAAATATTCCACTTAACTTCTTTTACCCTTGCCATCAGGCTTCCAGCTGATATAACTCAAATGCCATCAATGTAATTATGCTGATTGAGGCACTGATTCAGCAGTGTACTTAAATATACTGCAAAAATTAAGCAAAGGTTAAACTGTGATGTGTATTGAGGGAGAATATGTTTTTGTGAACCACAAAGAAAATACTATTCTTATAATAGTTTATGTATATATTTGTATTTTGGATGGACATTCAGCTTGCCTCCAGCAAAGCATCATCAGGCAGGGTATGTATTATTTATGGTGTTAAATCTGGGATATTATTCACAGAGTAGTGATATCTGTTCATTATATGAAAAAAATGGTGAATTGCATATGAATGATTTTTAGGCACTAGAGTTATAACATCTAAGACAGTTCTCAGCTGCCAGGTCTATTGTCCTGTCTTGCTGCACTTTAGCATCTTGTTGACATTTTGCCACACCCATTTTGGGTTCATGTTTTAAAGGGATTTTTTGCAGTTCTTACAACTAAAAAAATACTATAATGTAATGAAAGGTAAGATTTGGGAGAACATACAGGGCTTTCAAATATGAGCCTGATAAGAATACTTACTTTCATACTGTTTCAGAGTTTTGAATTTATATGTGCAAGTCAGAGATTCCAGTGAAGTCATTGAGATTATGTGTGTGCTTAAAGATGTGACATGAAATACTTCCCCAAGGAAATATTCTTATTCCCCAAGGACCTTTCAGTGAAAGGAATCTTGGTTCTGAGTTATGATACATTAATATATAAAGAGACTAAAATTTGATACTGATGAGGTTGTTATCCAGTTTAAAGAAAAAAAAAAACCAACAAGGATTGCAATTTAGAAATAACCACCAATGTTATCTGAAATTACAAATAAGACCTCTGTCATTTTTGCAGGGACCAGATCTAAAGTGTAGGTAGTACCCCTCTCCAAAACATAAAATATTAGAGGTGTGTTGTGTCCTTTCCTGAACTACAGATGTTAACTGCAATGCTCTCACTCTCTTCCTCTTCACCTGGATAGATATACACACATATAGATATATAGATACACATACACCCACAAAATCACTTTAAAAAAAAAAAAGAATTGGACCAAATAATATCCCTGCTTATGCTTCTGCAATATACTTACATTACATTTCCATACTTTAAGTGTAGACTCTGTCCCTATTCAAATAGGATGCTCTATAACATTACAAAAAGTTAACAAATAGACACAGCTTGACGTACATATCAATATAAAGAATGACTCATACCCTTATTACAAGATAAAATATTATCATTAAGAGGTGGGAGACCTGCATAGGAGCTGACTGATTAAAACCAAAAGACAAAACAGTTCTAAGACATAATTGCTTTCAATTAATTTCTGAAAATGAGCAGAAGTCAGTAGAGGTGACCATTTAATGGAAACAATTCAGTATCCTAGAGATTAGCCTTAATTAAATGTTTTTTATTCAATATTTTGTCCTAGGGGGCATGAGGAAAAAGATATTGCAACTTATTCAACTTCAAATGATTTCCAGGCATCTAATCTGTTATAACAGAATTTTAAAATTTGTGATTATGATATGGCCTTGGCCTTTTGCAATTACCTTTATTTTTCAGACATGATGAATACTTGCCATTCACATTAATACAGTGTTTCAGAAAAGGAAAACAAAAATAGAAAAATCAAACTTGCTGGAGTATTTAATAGCATAATCTCTTGATTAAGCAATAAAACCTATTCACAGCCGTTCGGTCAGATTAGAAACAGTTTACTAGTGCAGTTGCTGTGATGAACACTCAGGACAATTACCCAAGACAGTCCTTAGCTGATGGATTGTAGGAGTGCTAGAAGTCTGACAAAAACATTAATAGCAAAATCCATCTGTAGCAAGGTAGAGCCTAAGAGAGTTATTGTAACAGTTTATGTTGTCACCTTCTACTCTTACTTTTAAAGCTACTCAGGGCAGAGTGGAAACACCCAGATTCCTCTTGCTTAAAAGCAGCATGATTTCAAGGGCAGGTCAAAGTTAGGTTGTTTATTCTCCTGCCTTTCTCATTCAATGCAGTGTAACTGTTTATAGAGAAGCAACAGGAAGGAGGAAATAAATGTCCCAATGTAGAAACAAACAAAATAAAAACTAAGGTGACAAGTTTAACATTTCCTCTGAAACTGTGGAGTGATGTATGCATAATTCATAACAATTTCCAAAATGAAGACTTTCACACAGTATGGCTTAGCTGCTAAACAGAAATGAAACAGGCACTGCCAGGGTGTTCTTAAAATGCTGCTCTGTTTTCAACTTGACTGTTAACACAGAAATAAATAGTTCAAATTTTGGCTTGCTTCATTTTCTTCATTAAAAAAAAAGGTGATGAGGAATTGGCTTTCTCTAAATACAGGCTGTACAGCTATCTCTTATTATCAGAAGGTGAAACAACAGGCTTCGTTACTTACCAAACCACTTTCCTGTGAGATACATTTTGCCCCTTGCTTACAATAGTAATATGTGGCATTTTAAGAAGATTTTTATCTTCAAATAATTTTATAGCTATCCATCCATGACATTAATATTCATTGGTATGTACTACTGATGTAATGCAGTAATGAAAACCTAAGAAAGAATTTTATTTGACAGAAACTGTGATACAAATTAATGGCATAGTTCAAAGTAGACCTTAAAGGATGCTGGAAGTCAACACTAAGTATGGCACCAGGTTTTGTTAGGTCAAGAAATATAATTCTTGACTTTACTGAGAAATTATCAATTAAAAGTAGAGATCTAGTCTCTGCAAATGCAACTACACACGGTTGTTCTTCAACATTTATGTAATTTTTCTTCCAGTTCCTCATTTTCCTTGCAACAATTTCCACATCTACCACCACTTTAACAATTTGATTAAATTTCAAGGTCAGCTATTTTAGTTTTGTTCTCTTAAATCTACAAAAAATCTGAATTTTGACCATATTCTCTTCCTACAAATTGAGCTATACCCAGCAGTATGTATCTGCTGGGATACTCAGCATTATGTATGCCTAATATTATGGAATATCTTGATTTGTTGGATTTAATGTCTTTGTTTCTTGTGGATCAGGGGCTCCAATGACTCTTCCATAACTTGTTATTCTATTGCTATATTAGAGATTACCCCATTCTATGACTTTTACCATCATATTGTTGATTTCTTGTGTGTCAAAATATTTCTGACATTATCTTTATCAACTGAATTCTGAAAACACTTGATGTCTCTAACACCATCTTTCTGTCATTCAGGCCTGTAATTGACTTTGTTTATATTTGAACTTTGTCTTTGACATATGCATCTGAGTGATCTTTAAGTAGTTTTGATCCATCTGCCATAAGACTTCCAAGATAAGAACTTTCTTCTTTATGTAAATACTTTTTGCTCTGAGTATTAGAACTGTTTTAAGTAAGTGTTTCTGGTATCATACACTTTCTCGGCCTTGTCTTCATGAAGTTTTTTCTATAAGATGTTGAAAAAGCAACTCATAGCCACTTATCTCCATGAGGAACCTGTTCGACATCCATTTCTCTCCTCTCTCAGCATTGTTTCCGAAACTACAGTTCCTATGACAGCTTTAGCAGATGTGTCTAGCTTCACTCTGTATTCATCTGAGATTGAATTTTGCCTGAATTACAGGTCATCAGGAACTCCTGGTATAATTTTTCTTACACACTGTGTGCCCATTGCACCCCAAATAGCAGCCCAAAGCTGCAGTATTCTTCAGGACTGACATATGCCACATCAGCCTTTGTCAAGTGCCAGGAGTGCCTGCCCTGTCACTTGCCTTACCTTACCATAACTCTGACACTAATCATTTGCATCTAAAGATGGCTGAAAAGATGAGAATGTATTTCTCCATTAATGACTGCTAGGCACCATGAGCCTAAAGAAAGGAGAAGAGTTATATATTTGATTTTGTTTTCTCCTATTCAGTTGAGTCTTTTAGTTCTGTCTCCCTTTTTTTAGATGAACTCTGTGGATAATAATTAAAAAACACCAAACCACTCTATACTTGTCCTTAGAGATAAGGTTGGTGCTGTAGAAGCCTTTTTAAAGACAGGAGGAGAAGGACTGGAAGACCTATATGTACCCAGATATTATTTTTATGAACACATCACTGTCCTGGTAGCATTGTTTTGCTATTTTTATAAAATACTCTTCACAAGTTCCTGTTTCATTGAATCAGCTGAAAAAGAAATCTCCACAACAGGAGAAACTGGTTTCCTTCCTAGCAGGAGGCATTAGGCAGGTGCATATCTCTAGGGCTATCTAAAAGGAGATTCCTTCCTGTCATCTTCACACTTCTTAGTGGACACAGGTTCTCTGCCCTGTTTGTCTTTGTAGTGAGACACAGGCAGTGGTGCAGAGTGGAAATACTCAGCACTCAGAATATGTAAGGGCAAAGGATCTGCTGAAGTGTCTTCAGAAAAACTTGGGTGCAACAGTTGGTGCCAAGCCTGCTTCAGTCAGGTCCATGCTACCCAAAGGGGTAGTGAATTAGCCCCACCAGCACATGCAGGTTCCTCTGCCATGAGAAGTTGCTGGTGTAAGCTAAAGCAGATGCCAAGCACACACTATCAGATAGATGGTATTCATGACTGCAACAGCGATGATATAGATGTTTTGAGGAGAAAAGTCAAGTCCTAGTGTCATACTATAAAACCAGACTATAAATACTTTTGCCCTGAAGGAGACCACCTCTATTGCATCTAACCAGAGAAGGAAGTAATTTGCACCTAAAAACATGACCTCAAATCCTTTGTTGTTACTAGAAAGAGTCTCCAAATCTTCAGTGTGTTTCAATCTTTGTAATTCTTAAAGGTTCAGGCATGTCTTCAACCCCAAAAATCTTTTTGAAGTTGAAGATAATAATTGAGCTGAAGACAATGTCTGCCCCGTAATTCAAAATGGACTTTGAATCGTCTCTTCTCCTGTCCCCAGCTTTTTCTGTACATGTGAATGTTAAAGGTCATAACTTGGTTTTTGAACTCCATATATCAAATGCTTTCTGATGCTTACTTTGTAAAACACAGAACTCCTAAATTATACATTACTTTATTTCATAGCTATTTACATGGTAAATGGCATTGTATAATGCATGAAGAATCAGTTAACTGAGCTGAAATTTAGTTTTCAGTATAGTTCTGACATATTTTATTATTAAAATGATTTTAAAATTCCCCTTGCATATTTGTGCAACAGCTTTCTTCACAGAGGCAATCTGAGCTTCTGCACTGCAACAGAAGCTATGGCTTTTGTGGCATTCTGCATAATTTTTTTCCCCTCGACCTCATCTTTCCTTATGGTGGCACTTAATCCAGCACAACAAAGGAGACACAGACCAAAATTTAAACACTGTATCACAGATTGTTGCTGTCCCCACAAGACTTTCCTTTCCACCTGAGAACTGGATACAGAAGAGCTATATAATGCCTGACTTTACAAAAAATCTCATAGCTTCTGAACATTGAATACAGTGCATGGATAATTGGGTTTTTTTCTGTATTGGGATTTGAAAGGTGGAGTGTACTGACATAGGTGTAATGTCAAGCCTCTGCAATATTTTTTTATATTTTAAAATTATTCAAACTGCTATAAATCAAGTAAGTGCCAAATACTCTTGGTATCTTTTTCTGAAGTTAAAAAGTATGTCTTGTCAATTAAATTAATCAGTTTGTTTTCCCAGGCTTCTGTCTTAACATGAAAATGAACATGGTTGACATCTTTTCTGGAGAGATATACACCAATAAGGAAAAGGAACCTGAGAAATTTGTGTAGATTAAAGGAAGTGGCCTCTCAGTCTTTTCCTTATACTTCAGTCTCCATTTCATACAAAACTCTGAAGAAGATGATATTTGAATATTGGATGGTGAGAGGAAAAAACATTTCTGCACCTTCTCCTGCTACCCCTAACTGTGCTGGGGGAAAGAGGCAGTTGTCCCTTGTAAATTTGTCCTTCTGACTATGAAGGTCTCTTAAGTTGTGGAGCAGCCTTACTACCCTTCGTTTGGAAAATATTTTGAATTACATTTTTGGTATAGCACAATGCTAGCCAGCTCCGAGATTCCAGACTCAGGACAGAATTCTCTGAAAGTGGCATGAATAAAATTTCCAGTACTTTTATTTATGTATTTATTTATTTGTACTTTCCTCCCACTCTCCTCAAACACTCTCCTCAAGTTACTCAGGAGTAGGAATTGAACCCAAAGTTCGCAATCCAGTTAGATTTTCATCAAGCTGATGTATTGGGTCCTTAAGCACTGAATCTTTGTATGTTAGCCTAGATTAGTAAGCAGTTCCTCTGGCTCCATTCCCAGGTATGAACTTTGTTTTTCTGATCCCTTTATGAAAATGAGACTCTAGAGCTGACTCCTCAGGCCTTTGTGGAGCATGCTGACTCGCTTTCCCCAGCTCACTTTAGTTAATGTTGTAGATTCTCTTAAGCGATTCCAGCCATAAGGATATTCTGGATTTATAGTTTAGGAACAGGTTCACTGTATAATTATATTATAATTACTTTCCCAGCTTTATCTTTATGGAGAGCTATAACAGACTTTACATCCAAACCATTGGCTGGAGTTGTACTGCTAAATAAATGGATTCTTCTCTGTTTCTGAGCCCAAGTGACATAAACTGGCATGCATCCACAGTACATATCATTCAGCTCTAAGTCAGGGCCCCGTGTGCTGCCCCATGGCCTTAAGATAGACACAATTTTTGTGAGTAGTTTTTTCAGTCCAGAGTGCCTACGATAATGTGAGGACAATGTTTCAGCTTAGCAGAGTGTTGAAACAAAAGGGAGGGCATGCAGTGGTGTGCTAAGATACCAGGATACTATTAGAAGACACTATAGAGCAAAGGGAGACAAACCTGGTGCACACTTGTCCACTATGCCTAGGGAGAACTGGTGTCCCATCCATTGGCCCCTATTGGTGCACGGTCTTCTGTGAACCATGTCCAGGAAGTGTCCTGCAGAGAGCTAGTTTGCTTCAACCACACTTGTGCTTCGTGAATGTGTTAGTAATGAAGCTGTAGGGATGATCAGCCCTACAGCATTCAGCTTGCTCCTGTTTTAAATGTAACCACTCAGCCTGTCACCTGTTTCAGTACTGCAGCATCTTCTTTTGATGGCAGCTGCCTCCTCAGGCATCTGTGCATGTGTGCCACTACTCATCCTGGGATCTTGGCCTTCACGGTACCCCCCTGATAGCAAGTTACGGCCACTGCATGCCCAGAGGAAGGGTGGAGTTCCCTTATGTGAAAACCAGAGTGCAAACAGAGAAAGCAAGGTGCTAGTCTCTCTCCCTGCTATGGGAACAGACACAGCCAGGGTATGCCCCTAGAACCAACAACTCAAAATCACATCCAAGCCCAGAAATGCAGACACTGTCACAGCTAATCAGCATTAACTTGTGTAGACTTCTTCCTTGCCCAAAGCTTCCTGTCTTACTCTGTCAGCCCTTTTGGTTTATGTCCTATCATGGATGTTTGTTTCCTTGCTTTGCTTTTGTGCATTTTCTGGTGCCATTTCCTCTCCCTGTAGAGAAACCAGCGGAACAGCATCTCCTAGATTAAGCTGACTCATTACTCCAAGGTGTTTCTACTGAACAATGTTGCATTGTTCTTCATCTGACAGATAAATGACACACCTGTGACATACAAAGACTGACAATCCTCTGAGATCTTCTGTGTTGTAGCATTATCTATAACATCAGCAAGTCTCTATAAGCTGCTAATAAGTGGGTTATTCACTTATTGGAATTTGGAATTCAAGTTCCAAAATCATTAAAACTATTTCTCCATAGGTTGTGCTGTGTGTTTAGTACAAACATGAATGCCACAAGGTGCTACAGAAGTCTTGGCAGGATGGGCCACTTCTTTCATTTTCTTTAATGAAATATAAAGTTAAAATACTGAAACTTTGCACTTTTAAATACATTCCTGTGTCTGTGTTTCAATTTCTTTCATGTTTGTTGAAATTATTGTTTTGTTTACTCAAAACAGCACATGAGCACACTTCAGTGTCTCTCCTAGTCTCTGGTACCACCAGCTCATACACCACCAGCACATGACTCCTCTCAGGGGACATCCTTGTGGGCAACTCCTTGTTGGCATCACATCACTAATTTCAGATGAATTGTCATCCTTGCATAACTGCAAGTGAATATTTTTTTAAAAAGAGAAACTTCTCGGCAGGACTCATTTACTAAGTTGTTGAACATTTTGGACCTATCAATTTCTCCATCCTTTCATTCCACCAAAGGCAGTTTAACATAATTTCTGATTGTACAACTGCTGAATGGGAAATTACACAGAAACAACATTTTGTCTTTTCTCATCACAAGGTGTGCTGTTGTTGTACTACTTTTCCTCTCCAGACCAGGATTTGTCTTCATTGCTTTGGGAATTTTTTCATGTGAATAATATTTCTGGACTGACTGAGCTCACTCTTTGTTTCCTAAGTCCCAGGACAACTGTCATTCTGTGCTAAAGTAACCCTCTGATGTATCTCTCTTAAGATAAAAATTATATTAATACAATATGAGAAAATCTAAAGATATGAAAAGGGTCCTTATAATGTTTATTGATGACTAGCAAAAAAATATTTTCTGGAGTGGTGTAGTTTTCTTTCTTTATCAGACAGAAGAAAATTTTCCTTAGAAATAATTATCCATAAAATGCTCTTTTCTCTACTGTGGAAAAAGAAGAGCAGCAACGACAGCAGCAGCAGCATGAAGTCTTGAAACCAATTAGTATAGGATATTCTCCAAATTGTATTCTTGGTTGCAGAGTCCCCTTTTTCTTAATATCTTGTTGTTAAGGAAGAGAAATAGGATATTAAGGTGAGTAATTCTAAGCATTATTTATTTTTTCTTGATGGTCTCACACTTCCATGCTAAATTTGTTGTACAATTATTAAACTAGAAATTATGTTTGACCAGCTATATGTCCAGCCAACACAGTTCCCAATGCGTGACATACTTGCCTGAAAAAAAGACATTTAGAGTTACATCTATTTATTTACATTAATCTAGAAAGTTGTTAGACATTCAGTTATCTGGATAAACAGAGAACCTGGGAGTAGTAACTCTAGTCTATCCTAATGAAAAGTTGCAATTTTTAGAACTCTTGCTATTATTGGTACTACTGGTAAATTCATTGTCCAATACTTATATCCTGTAGTCAACAAATCCTTGTTAAAATCTTTAATGTGGCTGAGAGGCCAGATAACGTGAGGCAGCAATAGACTGAGCAATTAAGTGAGTGAATCTTATTAAAGTTTTCTCTGACTGGAAATTAAATGCCAAGTAAGTGAATGAAAATGTATGATGAAGAGAAGTCAGAAGCAAAACTGTATAAACAATTTGGCTGTGCCTACACTTGTAATTTCTAATATATTCCTCAGTGTAATTTTAACAGTATTAGAGTCATTTGAGAAAATGTTCAAATAAAACAAAAAAATCCAGACACACCTGCAGAAAGTTAGTGAAGACAGCAGTGAAAAGATGCAAGTGTCTAAGAACCTGAAAGGCTTTTATGCCTGAGGGTTTCATGATAAGCAATTAAGATTTTTTTTTTTTAATTTGGATCATCTGTATATGGTAAAAATATTTCTGAGCTTGTAGTTTTCTAGTTTTCAGGGGGAAAAAAAGACAGATGTTAAAGCCATTTAGGCAAGAAAATAGCAACTTCCAAAGTTGAAGAATTTTTGGAGTACAAACGGATTACCTATATTTTAGACTTCTAATTCATATATGCTGGACTACATTCTTAACTGCCTTATTTCAGTTAGTCAACGATCTTGACCTGTAAAGGTCATAGAATCTGATTTATTGAAAGATTTTGGTGCAAATAATTAGCAAAAGAAGCCGGTGTTGGCTGCCGGGCATCCCAGGGGCAATGCTGAAGTTCCTGATTCCAAACCGAACTTGTTACAGCACTTGTTGGGCAGCAGGTGCTTCAGCATTCGATTGAGCTAGGCATCGTGAACTTCTCCAGCTCATACTTTAACATCTCTTTTTGCAAGTGCAGGAGAGGTAAGAACAGAGACTTTTCTGCTGCATGAATTCCTTCCTCTTCTGTCAGCAAAGCTGTGGGTGATACCCTTGCATAGTAAATGCTATTGTCATTAACATTTCAGTCATTGCCAAGGCCAGAGGCAGTTGTATAGCCATTTCCTCCACCAACTGGAGGAAACTACAGCACCGCACCCTTGCTTCTCTCCTTTGTTAATTCAATGGCGTATTATCTGTTTCTTAATAAGGGCATTTTTTGTGAGGTAGGCTAACTGCCATAACAATGCCATAACTGATTATAAATGGGAGTTTTATGTGTAAACTCTGTTTTTATTCTGTTTTCTATATCATTAATCTACTATTATCTTTTACATGGAAGAATGCATTGCACAGGTCTAAAATTCTGCCTGATGCTTTCAAATTGTCTTCAGATGCTTCCATGCTGTTTCTTCAAATTTACTGTATAATTGTTGTTTATTCTCTTTGCTCATATTTTCCTGATTGCAAAACATTTATTATGAGTATTTTTTTCTTTGGATTTTCAAATCTAAACCATGTTGGGTAGGTGGAACTAGTGATGTGGCTTGGCTTCTGTTCCATGATAGGTGAGTAGACACCAAACTGAGAGAAGAAGTGGATGCTTCAGAAGAAAGAGACATCATACAGGACTACATTGACAAGCTGGAAGATCTGCAAATCATGCAAATGCGTGATGTCTAGCAAAGAGAAAAGCTAAGTCCTGCACCTGCGATGGTATAATCCCAAGCAGCAGCACTGGCTGGGGGATCAATGTCTGGGATGTAGAACTGCTGGTAAATGCCTGGGGGGCTGGTGGAGAGCAAGCTGGACACGAGTCAGCTGTATGCCCTTGCAGCTATGAAGGCAAACTGTATTTTTGGCTGAGTGTATTGGTAAGAATATATCCAGCAGATGAAGAGGTGTGATTATTTAGTCCACACGTGAAACAGAGCATCCAGTTTTGGTCCACCCTCAGTTCAAGAGACATAGAAAAATTGGAGAGGGTGCAACAGAGGGCCATCAAGACAGCTGGAGAAGTAGACATATGATGAAACTTTGAAAAAACTGGGACCATTAAGCCTAGAAAAGAGAAAGCTCGGGGAATCTAATCACAGCCTTCAAATACCTGAAAAGTAGCTACAGAGAAGGAGGAGCTAATTCCATCACAAGGATGCACAGGACAACAGGCTATGGGCACAGAGAGAATTTCTGTCTGGGTGCATGAAATAAACTCTTCATGGTGAGAACAATTAAACATGCGAATAAGTTACTCAGAGAACAAGTGGGATCTCCTTCACTGGAAATATTTGTACTTGGCTTGCCAGGACCTGATCTAAGACTCTGCTTTCAACAAACGAGCAGACCAGGTGCTCTCTGGGTGTCCCCACTGTCCTGGGCTGTTCTGTGATTCTGGGGCTCAAAGTAAAGCCCTGGTGTAGAAGAGAAGGCTTGAAGAATCCTCTTGGGCCTTTAATCTATCAGGGGAGATACCAGATAATGCTTATTAATGAATTTTTTAAATGCTCAAAAACTTTTCCAGTCTGAATCACACAGGCCTTGCCTGAGGCACCAGTCCTGGAAAAAAATAATGCTATGTTTATTGGCAGCACAGTTTAAATGTAATTTTCTCTTGTCACATTGAGATAAAATAATTGCTTGCACATTCCCTGGTTACAAAAGGTTCAGTAACACTCTTCCCTGGCTCATTTGTTTGATTCTGTGCTAATTCTTTGGCAATGACAACAGGACCATATCTCCAATCTGTACAGTATGTAAAGCATTTTTCCATCCAACAGAAAATATATCAAGGGTGTTTCATTAGTTGGATTATAATTTTTTGTCTTTATCACAGTCATTGATCCAGAGTAATTGCATGAGTTTCAGCCCCCAGTTATTCTGGATGTGGTTGGTTCCTTGCTCAATTTAATCAACACTGTGTAAATCTAAATCTAGTGGGTTTTAAATCTGTGTAATTTAAACCTAGTGTTTTCAGAGGGGCAATATTTATATTGGGACAAATAAGAATTAAAAAAAAAATTCTATTTGAAAAATTGTATCAAAATCTCTCTTATTTTGCCAGGCTCTCTTCCTATCCATTTGTGTTTCGCAACATAAATATTTTGGAAAGGAGCCTTGGTTTTCCATGTCAAGATATTCTTATAGGTTTTTTTTTCTCCTTTTTCCATCCATTCTAGTTCTCACCTTTTATTCCAAGTGAAAAAAAGGAGAAAAAAAGAAACAACAAAAAAAGCCAAAACTCCACAAGCTTTGAAAGTGTGGAAACTCATCTTTTTTCCTCCTCACTTTAATGTCTGAGGAAACAACTTTGAAAGAAGTACAATAAGAAAAAAGGGAACAAGAAGGGATCTGTCCTGCTTAATACCTCTGTCAACAACTTGGATGGTGGCATAGAGCGCACACTTATCAAGTTTGCAGATGACACCAAATTGGAGGGGGCAGGAGGAACAGTGAGCAACAGTGCCCCTCAAGGGCAGTGTTGCTGTTCAGAGAAAAATTAAGTCACAGTGATGGGTCCGCAAAGAACTCAAGCAATTCAGCAAGGACAGATGCTAAGTCCTCCCCCTGGGAAGGAAGACACCCTGGCAGATACAGGCTGGGGGCTGAGAGGCTGGGGAGCAGCGCTATGGAAAGGCTCTGGGGTGCTGGCCAGCACCGAGCAAGACATTAGCCATCAGCGTGCCCCGGCAGGAAGAGCACCCAGCAGCACCCTGGGCTGAGGTAGCAACAGCAGCACCTGCAGACCGAGGGAACGGACCATCCCCCTTTGACCCCACCTGGAGTGCTGCCTCTAGTTGGGTCTCCCAGTAGAGAAGAGACTTGGGCAAACCGAGACAAGCCCAGGGGAACCCACAGGATGGTCGGGGTGGGAGCAGTGGCCCTATGAGAAGGAGACAAGGGAGGTGGGCTTGTTGTGGGGCCCCACCAGCCACCAGCCACTACCCACAGGGACGCTGCTGAGACCAAGGAACCCAGTTTTTCTGAGGAGGATGAGGGACAGTGGGCAGGAACCACAGGAGGTTCAAACTCGTCCAAGTGGTCAAGAACTGAAGCAAGTGGTCCAGGGAGGTTGTGCAGTCTCCATCCTTGGAGGACTTTCAAGAAAAAGCCCTGAGCAGCCTAGTCTGATCTCATACCTAATGATGCTTTGAACAGGAGCCTGGACTAGAGACCTCCTGAGGTCTCTTCCCATCTGAGTTGTTCTGTAAATTTATGATACGCAAAAAAAGGGACCACATTAAAAGTGAAAAAAGAGAAAGCTAACTGATTTTAAAACATACCTATGTGCACATATGCCCCCACCCCGCAAAAGAAATAGAAATTCATTTCTGCTTGAAATTTTAAAGAAATGAAAGAAAACTTTATATTCTAATAAAAATGCAGCAAAATATTCCATCACAATATTGTGTTTTAAATTAAAACAATTCCTAGAGAAAAAAAATGTTTCTATTCAGTTCTAGTTTCTTACTAAAACCAATGAAAATCTTATTGGACTCTTGACTTGCAGTCAGACTAATCATACACAGTGAGCTGATCATGAATAATCTGGGACAGGATCAGACCCTTACAATTTGTTGCCTCTACGTATTCTGGCTGTGGATTCTCCTTTTCCTAAAACTGTAAGTGGCTTCTTTGAGCATCTATACTGCAACGCATGCATTTACACCAAATCAAATCCTGTACTTCTGAATCTTTTTGCAAGCAATTGTAATTGTAAATCCCAGTGAACTAAATATGTTTAGTGAAGTGGAACAAGCCCCAGCTTTCCAAAATAAACATACTGAATCTTTGAGTGAAGAAAAGCAGTTTTTCTTTTCATCTTTTTTGTTTGTTTGTTTGTTTGGATGATAACATTCAGCTGCCCAGTGGAAATTGATAACATTTAAGATGATTTCATAGATTTCATAGATTTTTCACAGCTCGAAAACATTGGAAAAAAATCAAATTGCACAAAGGGTGAAGAGAATACTCTCATTTTTGGGTGATAAACCATTCATTTGAGCTCATTCCACTGTAGAGTGCATCAGGCATTGCAAAGTTAGACAGATGGCATTGAAATGGTATCTTGATGATTACTTCTCACAACTTTTTTTAGATATTTCAAGACTTTTTTTTTTTAACAGAGTATGATTTTTATGGAAACCTCCCTTACTGAGTCATTTGCAGGCAAATTATTTCATTCCTACAAGAAAAGTGTGATGCTCCTAAGACAATTACCTGAATATGTGATACTGCTTTCAGTTTATGCAAGGATTTCACACAGACTTCTATACACATATGAGCTCCTCCTTCTCTTCTTTCATATGAAAATGTCTTCCAAGCATATCTCCTATTTTATGTCATTTGCAAACAAGACTCTTCTAAAATCACTACATACAGTCAAAAGCTAGAGAAAATGGAAAAATGAATTTCCCAGTGGAATTCTTTAGATTAGTGATTTCATATTGTTACAATTTATCATACAAAGTCTCAGCATAAAATTTCACAAGATTATGTGAAATGACATTAGATTTCATTTAGTATGGGCCAATTTAGATTGATTGAAAGGTGTCCTGAGAGTTCTTGTAAACTCGTGTATCCTCTTATAAGTCTTATGATTTACACTTTCACTTTGCAGAATCTATAACAAAAAGATTGAAAGAAAATATCTAATTTTTGTGACCACAGAATTTAAACCCATTTTCCATTTCTATCATTTGAGTTAGGAAGGAACTTCTCTGAACGCATAAAATAGAATATTGGTATCTTTTAACACCACAAGCCTCATATTGTGTCTGTGGGTAAACATATATCTTTGTTAAAATCTGATGAATTGTTACTTTTTGCATTCACAAGTCAGTATCTCTCACAAAAAAGTCTCAAAAACCTTTAGAGATAAAGTAATATAAAACTATCTTATATATCCTAATATATTTTTTTATCCATAATTTTTGAGACTTCTAACAAGAATAATATGATGTAAATGAATATATTTTTTGTGCCATTGAGAATATATTTTTTAAATCTTCAAATTTTGCAGGTTTTCCTTCGACCAGTAACAATTATTTCAATGTTTTCTGATAGTCACAGGGAAAAACTGCTCATTTCACAGAGTCTAAACCAAATCGGGATCAAAGCAGTTTATTGATTTCTTAACAACATGTAAATAACTGGCAATCAGTGAACTATACATTCAGGACTGATATCAGTAATACAGTAAACAATCTGCAATATTAGACACTTGCAAAATAAATAATAACAAACAAAACCAAATAATAATAATAATAATCATCATCATCATCATCTTCGTCATCGTCATCGTCATTGTCATCATCGTCATCGTCATCATCAACCATGTCCTAAACATTCTTCTATAACTAATCCCAAACAGTTCATATCACATACATGCACACATCCACACCCACACCCACACCCACAATTATGTTCACAGCTCCCTTCCCCCAGGACATGTGGTTTATCAGTAACCCCCCACTCTCCTGGGCATGGGGGCTGCCCTGCTTGCATTCCCCTCTTGTGGGAGACGTGGAAGCCCCAGCTCTGTGCGTACCCCTGCCACCCCCTACAACCTGCCAACACACACACACACAGATGGGAAAGGGCCCCGTGAAGTCGCTTATACACACCTGCAGTGGGTCCCCACTTGTTGTCCCTACCCCGCAGGGAGCAGCTACTCGCTGGGGCAGGACCCTCACGGCATGGGGCAGGGATGCTGCTCCCTCTGGCCTGGGCAGGGGCTGTGATGCCGCAGGGTGACTTCTGGCAGTGCCAAATCTGGTTTCACTCCTGTCATTTCCATTCCAAGGTCTCTCCCTCTGGTTATGAACTTTCATGCTTCTTTTATACTGCTCCCAATGACTCCTTCTTTGTATCAAAAGACTCTTTATAATTCCCCTGTTACTATTTAATCCAGCTGACAATCATTTTCTTCTTGAGTGTGATCAGTTTTGGGCGAATGTTCCAAAAAACAGGTTTCTGTATTCAGTATGTACACATGCACACACGCACACACACACATCCCCACTGCTCACACTCACATTCTCACCACAACAGGTCACTTGCCAAAGGTGGGCGGTGCAGGCACCCCCCACTGATCACCACAGGAACAGCGTGCGACTTCTCACTTGGTGTTGAGGTTATCAGGATGAGCACTTGTGGCATTTGTCATTAAGTAGTAATGTGAATGTAAATTTGTGAATTGGTTAAAATATTTCATTTGAAACCAGAATTTTCATCTCTTTTCTTCTTCCCAGGAGGAAAAGAATCTTTTTTACCTCCCCCTATTTCTCTTCTTTTCACCAAGGTCACCCAAAATTTCAGCAAAAGGGCTAGGAAAATGTTTATTTTCTTTACTTCAAGAAAATCTGGGAAAAACACATTTCATGACTGGCTCTCCAGTCAGTTTTACCATGTAGCTGGAACAAGAGCTTTCAGGATGAACAGCAATATCTTGCTGTAAGCTGGGCAGTACAAGTTGTACAAGGAGGGGACACTGGGGCAGCCCAGATTCCCGAAGGGGCTGCATAGACTTCTGCGGAGCCCTGAATGCCTCAGCTGTGATTGAAATCTGTGTTGGTTTAATATCATCCCTAATAGTTCTGTGCCAGTTGGATTATGGTTATTTAAATAAACAATGTGAGTAATTCAAGTTATATACCTGACTTGCCACTCTTTTCCTGCGTTCAGGACAGACATATCCAGGGCAATTTCACTGCAGAAAGGAGGCCAAAGGCAGCTGCAGGATGGAGTATTTTATACTGCCCAGTGGGCCCTTTAGGTTGCTGGTAGGATAACCACATAATCCTGTTCATCTGTCCATATAATTTTGTTTCTGGTCTTAGTGGTAACTCTGGTATCACATAAAAATCACTTATGAAAATCCTTGTGGTTATCTCCATATCAGGAACTGAGCAGTGAAGCAGATATCACACTTGACTGGAAGGCATAGATTTTTAAAAAAATTCTTCAGGTCTTCAAAGTACAGTGTAATGACTCACCAATTTCTTTCTAGCACACATCAAACACCATTTAAAACTCATTTCCATGTACATTGCTAAAGTGAGAGACTTTCCATCACTTTCCTAAGAGAACATTCCACTGTCTTAAAGGTCTTATTGTTAAGAAGATTATTTTCTTCATGTTTAGCTTAAATTTGCCACTGCATTTTACTCTTAAATCCTAGTTCTATTTGCTCTAATTTATTCCCAAAATATGATTGCCCTTTTCCCTCTTTGGATTTTCAGGGATGTAGGAGGTATAACTTGAGGACTAACACATTTATCTGTAGGATTTTCTAATTTAACTGGAATCAGGCCCACCTGTGAACCAGTGCTTACATTATTCCAGTTTAAGATGTATTGTGGTGTCATAGATTTGATATGATAGGAGGCCATGTTTCTCAAGGTCATCTCTGTTTCATTCCAGAAACTCCCCTGTTAATAACAATAGGTAAGTCTCCATCTCTAAAGTAAAAGCCAGACCTAGTATCACAGAATCATAGAATGGTTTGGGTTGGAAGGCACTTTTAAAGGTCATCTAGCCCAACCCTCCTGCCACGGGCAGGGACATCTTTCACTAGGTCAGGTTGCTCAAAGCCCCATCCAACCTGACCTTGAACACTTCGAGGGATGGGGCATCCACAACTACCCTGGGAAACCTGTTCCAGTGTCTCACCATCCTCATTGTAAAGAATTTCTTCCTTATATCCACCTTCTTTATATCTACCCTCTTTCAGGTTAAAACTGTTACCCCTTTCCTGTCTCTACAGGCCTTGATAAAAGTCTCTCTCCAACTTTCTTATAAGCCCTCTTTATATATTGAAAGGTCATAATAAAGTGTCCCTGGAGCTTTCTCTTCTCCAGGCTGAACAATCTCAACTCTCTCGGCCTTTCTTCATAAGGGAGGTGTTCCAGCCCTCTGATCATTTTTGTGGCCCTCTTCTGGACTCCCTCTAACAGGTTGTTGACTTTCTTGTACTGGGAGCCCCAGCCATGGATGCAGTACTCCAGGTGGGGTCTCACAAGAGCAGAGGGTGCAAATCACCTTTCTTGACCTGCTGGCCACACTTCTTTTTATGCAGCCCAGGATACGATTGGCTTTCTAGGCTGTAAGCACACACTGCTGGCTCATATCCAATTTTTCATCCACCAGTATCGCTAAGACCTTCTCTGCAGGGCTGCTCTCAACTCATTCATCCCCTGTGTCAGTCTGTACTGATATTGGGGATTGCCTAAGTACAGAACTTGAACTTGCACTTGACCTTGTTGAACTTCATGAGGTCCACATGGGCCCGCTCCTCAAGCCTGTCAAGGTCCGCTCTGAAGGTTTGTCCTGGTTTTGGCGGGGATAGGGTTAAATTTCTTCCTAGTGCTGTGTTTTGGATTTAGTACGAGAAGAATGTTGATAACACACTGATGTTTTCAGTTGTTGCTTAGTGTCCTCCTAGTCCAAGGACAGCTTCCTTGCCTGCTGACTAAGCTAGGTGCACAAAGATGGGAGGGAATATAATCAGGACAGCCAGCCCAGCTGGCCAACGGGGTATTCCATACCATGTGACATCATGCTCGATATATGAATGGAGGCGTTTTCCAGGAAGTACCGATCGCTCCTTGGTTATTGGTCAGCGCAGGTGGTGAGCAATTGCATTGTGCATCACTCATTTTGTATATTCTACCATTATCATTATTATTTTCCCTTTTCTGTTCTATTAAACTGTCTTTATCTCAACCATGAGTTTTTCTCACTCTTACCCTTCCGATTATGTCCCTGTCCCACTGCAGGGGCGGGGGAAGTGAGTGAGCAGCTGCGCGGTATTTGGCTGCCTGCCAGGTTAAACCACAACAAGGTTACAGTCTTTCACCTTTTTTGACACTCTTCTCTTTCACTTCTTATATTTTCCAGGGTAGAAGGGAGTTTGACTGAGATATAGGAAGAAGGTGGTTTGAGTCTTGATTCTGTGTATTAATAGCCATTGCACTTGAAGTATGGAGCCTGAGGTTGAAACGGGGGAAACGCACAAAGAATACAGGGCATAAACAGTGGTGTCCTTTTAACAGACCGTGATTGTACATCCAAATCTGCTTTTACATTTACAGTGGCTAAAGAAGAAAGGAATGAGTTCATTAGATAGTATGTGCTGATTAAAGTGAAAGTTACACAACTACTTACTGTGTTCTTGTATAGTAAATAACTATTCTCTGGAAACCACACTTTTCATTCATTTTCATCACAGTAGCCAGATTCCAAACATATTTCTTTTCCTGAGGCCTAAATCTCATAATATTTTGATGTTTATATATGTATTACTAAAAGTTGACTAAGTGTTGCAGCCACCATTCCCCACAAGAGTAAAGGACAAATGATTCCACAGTATAAACATCACAAGAGTATCAAACTTAATGCCCCAATGAGGAAAACAGTAATGTACAAATAAGATTTGTCCAAATGCTGCCAATTCTGAAGCCACAGGGAACTGGTTGAAATACCAGCTGATGTTTGCTGCACCTGCTAATTGCTGCACATACTGTTGAATACTGTGTTGTTTCATTTTGTCTGAAAGATCTGTAGTAGCTATCTTTTTTCTCAGGGGGTATCAGGACACTCCTAGATTTTCTTTGAACACAGCTGGATCCTGCAATACACTCTCTCCCCCACCACACTTTGTTTGACATTAGACTTCCATTCACTACAATATTTCTGTAACTTCACCAAACATGCAAGCTGCTCTGGACATGCTGTTTTGATTTTTCCACTTGACTGGACCTGGGAAATGGGGACAGTGGGATGGTGGAGGCAAAATCCAAGGACTGCAGATGGGA
Source organism: Pelecanoides urinatrix (assembly GCA_013400755.1). Classification (NCBI taxonomy): domain Eukaryota; kingdom Metazoa; phylum Chordata; class Aves; order Procellariiformes; family Procellariidae; genus Pelecanoides; species Pelecanoides urinatrix. The sequence continues at coordinate 1,195 of VZTQ01012702.1, read as the reverse complement.
CCTGGATCATTGTGGTCTTGCAGAGATTTCCAGAGATATCACGCTCACCCCATGGCCAGGAAGGTCATCAGCATCCTGGCAGTGCATCACCAGCAGGTTGAGGAAGGTGATCCTCCCCCTCTACTAAGCCTTGGTGAGACACATCTGTAGTTCTGCATTCAGTGCTGGGCTCCCCAGTATGAAACATGGGCATACTGGAGTGAGTCCAGCAAAGGGCCATAAAGATAATTCAGGGACTGGAGCTCCTGTCAATGAGGAGAGGCTGAGAGAGCTGGGGCTGTTCAGCCTGGAGAAGAGTCGGTTCAGGGGGATTTATTCATTTGCATAAACACCCGATGGGGAAAATAAAGGCAACAGAACCAGGCTTTTTTCAGAGGTGCCCAGTGACAGGACGAGAGGCAATGGGCACAAACACACACAGAAAATTCCACTTAAAAATAAGAAAAATACATTTTTACTATGAGGCTGATCAAACACTGGAAGAGGTTGACCAGAGAGATTGTGGAGTGTCCATCCTTGGAGATATTCAAAACCCAACTGGTCATGGTCCTGGGCAACCCGCTCTTGCTGACCCTACTCTGAGCAGAGGGTTGGACCAGATGATCTCCAGAGGTGACTTCCAGCCTCAGCTGTTCTAGGAGTTGTTAAAACATTTGTTTAAAATATGGGCAAAAACCTTGGCTAATAAAATGAATATCATTCTATGGAAGTGAATGTCTCTATGTCATTTTATACACAAGAGATGTATTCTGTTAGGAAAACATTTGGTAAATACTTATGTAAGCAAGATTTTGAAATAGATTAATATTTTATCCATTGTTCTGGAGAAACATACAACCTTTTTTTAGAATATCTGTCTTACATTCCAGTCAACCAGACACACTGAGAAGAGATAATATTGTATTTTTTTTAAACAACAAATGCTCTTGGATAGAGTACAAGCAAAAAAAAAGGTTAAAATTAAAACAAGACATTAAAACTTGCAGTAAAAATTGATCACTCAATTAACTTTGTTCGAGAAAAGAAGCAGAATTGTAACAAGACTACCAAATTTTGAAGAAAAAAAGCTACATCTATAAAATGCTTCACCTTTTTTACAGACATAGGAAGGATTTTATGCCATCCATATGCATGAAACCTCATACACCTTACAGTTATTATATTTTCTAAAAGAGAGCTTAAGGAGCATCAGGGA
>VZTQ01012700.1:0-11825 GCA_013400755.1 Pelecanoides urinatrix | reverse complement strand
TTTTTCTTTTTCCCCTAAAAAAGGAAGAAACCCTGCTTTTCAGTTGGTTCTTGTCTTTAGTTTCCTCTATGTACAGCGCTGCATACACTTCTGGGTTTGCCTCCATTTTCTGACAAAGTGCTTTTCTCAAGCACTTTAGTATCTTCTATCCTATGCTGTCAATCTTTCTAGTTTAGCAGTCACTGATGGAACAGAACATACAGGCAATCATAACTCAAGTTTCTTATTTGATCAAAGCTATAGTGATTTAAAAAAGAAAAAAAAAAAGCCTATGAAACACAAAAAAGAAACATTGATCATAGAATCATTCACAGAATTTGGAAGGGAATGGAAGTTTTCAGCAGAAATAGATTTTCTTCTGTTGTCTTGGTCTGATCTAATTGGAGCAGCCTGACTAAAGACAATCTTTGTACAAAATCAATCTTTAAATACCTCCACTAGATCAACTCATCAAGTTTAAAGCTGTCCTCATTTTCAGAGGCCTGTAATCTCTGCTAATAATACTTAGCAGATACTTTGAGTGTTGTCTTAGCTTAGCCAATTATAACAGTGGTGCTAGTCACTTCACTCCAGTTTTCATACAACCAACTCTTGTTTTCATACCCATCTATCAATATTGATAACTCCTTCCTTGGGAGTTCATCTATGTCAGTTGTGTCCTCTTCCAGATCTCCCCCCCGGCTCCCCCAGACCATTCAGGTTACTACTCTCAAAATACCAACAAGAACAGTCTGAAATAGAATGTAAAATAAGACATTTGCCTCTACTGTGCTGCAGCCCGCTACAAGTATTTCTGTAACCTTACTTCAGAAAGAAGACACAATACTCTAATTTCTTCCTCTTATTTTGCTATTTTTCTTCCCATCTTGCATCTGAAATTACATAGTACACTCTTGAAAAACAGCACTGGAGCTTCCAACACTGTGAGTCCAGCTCAAAGAAAGAGTATCCTCCCTGTCTTAGTTAATAAGAGTTTAACATTTCTGCCAAGGCCCACTGTTTCTGTGTTGCTTGTTACAGACTGTCTGCATAAGTCTAGCAGAAAACATGAACAAATCAAACTAATGAAACTCCCACAGAAAGACATTACAGAACAGAACACACTAGTGTGGATTAGTAGCAGCATGTTTTCTATAAAGAAAACTTTCCTAGATCTTTGAGAAAAACAGAAGGAAATAAAGCAGCACAAAAAGGATAGATGTCTAAAAATGTTTTTATCCTTTGGTTATTTAGAAACTCATTTTTAAGAAAGAAAAATGTGTGTAAACTAGCATCAAATCAATCTTCCCAAAGATGAGCAAAGATATCCAGACCATTTTTTATCACACTTCGAAATAGTATAGTAATAGGTATTTTGTATATTAATTCAAGATATTGTCAGGTTTTTTTTGTTCTTTTTCTTTCTCCTAGAAAGACAGCAATGCTAACCACTGCATCCTTACTTGTAAGTCAGAACTATGCACAGATCTGCTGCTACACAAAAACAAGACTGGTGAGCACCATCTCATGGGCATTTCAGGTAACAGATTTTGAATAGAAAAAAGAATTTTGCATCTATGTTCCAAAATAAATACATTGAAACTGAATGATACACAGCATAATTTCAAAGTTTCAGATGCTTAGATGTGAAAACATGGCACAAGTTAAGGACCTTTCCAAAAATTAGTCACTGCAAATGTATCTGACAAGAACGTTGTCACATCCACACAGAAAGAATCTTAGAAGTATTTAGTCACCTAAAAGAAGTATTTATAAGCAGTTATGTACATAAAATTAACCTCACCCCCATCCCAAAGAGTCCACTTTCTTGCACAGGGACTCTAAAATAAGTTTTTAAAAAATAAGATGAGAGCAGTACCCTTTTAAGCCAGTACGTAATTAAAAAAAAATAATTTTAAAAGCATGAATGCATACTTGTTTGTTTTCTTTTAAACTTTACAATTGTCAATGAGATTCTAACAGCTCGTTTACATCCATTCCTGCAGATCCCAGGATGACTCCTTAAAAACAATCTTACAGACCATATTATTTCGAGTACTTGACATTTGACAACACAGTTCCTCTGTGACCTGAAATTTTACCCAGTAATAGTAATACCTCAGAGAGAACATCCCCTTCAACTTGTCTACTAGTTCAGGTTACAAAAGCACTCCAGGTGCCTTTTCCTGTTGTAGCACATAACATTTTGATCTTTCTTCAGTTAATCAAAAAATTTAATACCAAATAAATTTATGGACAACTAACCTCGTTAAGCACATTTCTGATAACTAAAAGTTTGTTCATTATAGTTTCTGTAAGATTTATTGGTAAAACATCTTGTAATAATCAGTCAGAGTTAAACTAGTTTTACTCCTTTGAGTGCTAGCTTTCACCAGCCCTGCACATCAAATGAAACTTTGCTTACTGGTTTTTGTTTATTGGATACCACTAACAAACAAACAAAAAAAATGACAAAACAAAAAATAATCACAGCATTTTAAGCATCACGGCAGAAATGAAATTAGAGTGAATGCAGATTCTGCTAGCACATAAAAAGCTGTTCCTGGAAAAGTACTCCACTACGAAAACTAGGGTGTTAATTCTAGAGCAACAAAATTTTTTGAAAAATATAAAGCACCGTTGTGTCCCTCCCTGTCCTGAACACAATCTAATCTAGCTCTGGGAAAGGCATTTATTAGAACAGCATGGTCTGCACCTAGCAAAGGAGGCCACAACTCTCCAACCAGACACTGTATTGTGTCACTTGCCTGCACCACCTTTGCAATCATTTCACAGCAGCTGAGAGTCAAACCAGATCTAATATTTCAGATGCAGATCAGAATGATTCTGTATAATCCTTCTGAGCAAACCCTACAACGCTTCCTTGGCTTCCTTCCAAAACTCACTACAGTGATCTCTACGCACAGCCTTCTCGGCACTGAAGCTCAGCCAGCTCCCACTCACAATGTATTAGTACAGTAGCCAGTCTAGATCCTCTGGAATTGTTATGGATGAGGATAATATGTTATAAATTCTTGTTATCCAATTTGTCTTGTGACCACACAAATCTCTGTGAAACTATCATGATTAAAACAGGTGCCTTTTCCCAAGTTCACTTTGACCAGGACAAGTGTATAAACTCTCAATCAGCTGAAATAATTCTCCTAGTTACAATAGTAGCTAAGACATAGCAACCCACCTGTAGAAATCCAGCACAAAAAAAACCTATGTTTGGTCACCAAACCTGCCTATCAACAAGGGTTATCTGCCTGGCAATAAACATTTCAGGTTCATCTCAAGATTCACATCTCACATAAAAAAGTTAACACTAGGGCAAGACACATTTTGTATGAAGCAGAACATAATTACCACAGCCAAGACACTTTTCAACATCTTTCTGTTCCTGACCCCATCAGGCCTGTACCGGTTCAAATAGCACGTTACCCAGGTTTCCACATTTCCCTAAACAAGAGGAGAGATTACTGTAAGGCCAAACACAAAGTAAAGTTCCATCCAATGTATCGAGTCAATTTTAGCACCTTTGGTTGGGCTTTCTTAAGAGCACTGGAATTTTCTTCCCTTTGCAATCAAAGTTGGTGCATTTATTGTAGTATTTCACAAAACCCAGCTTTTTTTAGTTAGTCTACAAGGTTGAGCTGCACTCCATAGGACTCAATGGTACTCATTTTAGTACAGCGTTTCCCACATCTTCAAATCTCTAGCAGAACACCTCATATAGAAACACTTGGCTATTTTTAAGTTTTTGCACTGTTAAACTTACTGCCACTCAAACCTAAATGACTGTGGGCTTACTGGCAATTGTTCTAAGCTGTCCCCCAATCCACTCTGTGAAGATTTATTATTTACACTTAGTCTGTAGACTAACTGCATAAAATATTAGCTGGCCTTATGGCTGATCTTATGCAGGAGGTCACATTAACACATCGATCGCTTGGCCTTATAATCTATACTTAGTCTTTCAAGGAAAGCTTCTATTGGCAACTGTAAATTTTTAAGCGCTATTTCAAGATAAGCCTTTCAGTCTCTGAATTTTACAAAGAATTGCTCTTCTCTCAAACATTTGTATCTTGGTTTTTAACACTTTGCATATTTGATTGGTCCACTATTACACTGTAACAACTCCTACCCCATATCTTTTCATTTCAACCACCACAATTACGTCACAAAATACTATACTTTTAACTTGTACCATGCTGCTTCAATGGAATTCTAGTAACTGGTTTTGTTATACAATATTATAGTTCTCTTATACTTCTATGCAGGACCACAAATTTAAAAAAAATCCATAGGCATACCTGTAGACAGCATATGTGTGCAACACTATAGAGAATAAGACTTGCATCATATGCAAGAACAGTATTTTACAGAAGACCAAAAATTGACACATGAATCAAAGGGACAAGAAAATCAGAACTGAGGTGACACTCAAGAAAAATGTAATAAAGCAGAAGCTGTGAGTAAATAATAAAAAATATATATACAGTAGAGGTAAGAGGAACAGGAAGCCCAGCATTAACTCATGCAAAATTATCTAAGCTGAGAAATAGATGTTAAAGGTATATAGTTCTGCAGCCCTACAGCTTTACAGTATAGCCCTCTCAAACGCAATTGTGGGCTTTTGCTAACAAGGCAAACTTAAATAGAAAGCTAAAAAAATGTCTGTAAAGCATACTATATAAGTTTTTATCTTAAATTTATGAAGTTTGAAAATAAATACTTTTAAGTGTAAATTGATATGTCTTAATGCGCACTAAGTACATTGCAGATAGCTTTTACACACTTCACTGCAAACTTAACTCAGGTTGGTCTCTAAATGTAAACATCCCCATTGTGTGTTCCAGATTCAGCTAATATAAAAATCCAAAGCAAACCTCTCATGCCCTCCTACTGGCATTACAGGTGAGCACACAGTTTGTATTACAGAACACTTCACTTTTTGTAACTGAAAAATGAAGCAAGAAATACAAATGTAGGTTTTGGCATAACCACCACATCATTTCACCTCCATCAATTGCTAATTTAAAAACAGCAAGAAAAAAACCCTGCCTCTATTTACTCAAACACTTGCATTAAGTGCAATGAGGTCTTGAAAATCCAATTAAACTGATACACTCGAAGTTTTCTCCAATACCCTTACGATGTTTGGAAAGTAATGTATTTTCTGCCTAGCAATTTTCCTTCTGAAATTTATGCTACAGCTGACTTTTTCCTATTTCATATTTACTTAAGACTCAATTATGCAGTATGAGTGAAGCAGATTAACATTTTATCCACATTAAGCCCTCTTCAAGGGACTAAGTCTGTGGAGGCACATGGGTGCCTCGTGTATGACTACTCTAGTCATACAATTATAGCATTCTTATTTTATACGTTGACAATACTACTTGAATATATTTACACCGTGAAATTGTAGCGTTACACACTTACTTTCAAAAAATCAAGTTGTTTTGGTTTTTTTAAACACATGTAAACTGAAATACTGAAAAAAGTAATTCAATTACCAACATGGGGGAAAATACAGCAACAGTGCATGGAAGATGAAAGGAAAAATAACATGATTTTCTTCATGTAAAATTTTAAAAAGGGGTGGGATTGGCTGCTTTTTGTTTATTATTGGACTCTTTTTGCAAAGCATTCTGCACAGAATACAACATTTCCTTAAGAAACCATTCTCATTTCAAGATGAACTTAAAATTTATTTCATCCTTGTTGCCATTCACCTGTTTTCTTTTATGTGCAATGCTGTCTTTGGCAACACTTTTACCTAAACACAGCTGGTCAATGATAGATCTGGAACACAAAAGGCTGCTGTGATACAAATACCAACACCATTATTCATAATTTGAAAAGTACTTCAAATAAAAATTTTAACTCCATCTTCTTTCCCTCCTCTCACACAAATTTCAAGACAAGAGACAGAAAAGGGACTTGTGGAACACGTTTATGTTCAGCACAACCAAATATTAATGAAACATTTAGGAAATGTTCAGGAAGGAATGTTATAGAAAGAAAACATTCAAGTTACACTTATTTATAACCTTATCAAAGTATAAAGCTAGTGTCAATCATACTCTGACAAAATACTGTCAGCTAAAGTTTGTAACCTTTGTACAAAGGAATTTACAGACAAGCCAGAAAAGAAGATTTTTCAGCATCTAGAATAATTCCAACAAATAAGCCTTTGACTGCAACACTGACAAAAGAATTTTAATAACTATTCTATTCCAGTGATTCTATCAACTCATTCAAAAATCCCTTTTTTTTAAATAAGGTAAACAAAGCTTTAAGAAGAAATCAAAATTACTTTAAACGGAATTGCCAGTCTACTCCGTTAGTGAATCACAAGTATCTTGCTCAATGTCACCACCCCTCAAACTCAAAAGATCATAATAAGCAAGGTTCTCTTTTTGTTTTAAACATTTCCCATTAAGACAACTAACTAGAATGCTGAGCGCTATATTCACCACCTAGTTTCTTGAACAGTCCATGTGCTGCTTGCAAAAGTTTGGAGCTAATTTAGCTGTTTAACTCTGGAGACTGATACTACAACTGATGCTACTAGAGTAGAGAACAATCATCACAGTGGTTCTCTCTCCTTCTGTATGTACGCATTCCAGGTAAAGAGGAGAGGCTGCAGCAAAGGACAGCTAAAGCAATTTACACAGTTCTTTACTGAGGAGAAAATGCAGATGAAACAGATAGTAATAACATTCTCTCAGAAGAAACTTACCAGCAGCAATCACTTCATTGCCACCATAGTTCTGCACTAAGAGAACCAAAGAGGAAAGCACTGGGTTATGGAAAATAAAGCTACAGATAAAAATCCCTCTCCACAGAAGACTCTTAAATTCCTAAAATATTACATACTCATTTGCTCAGCAACCATTTTTAATTTAACTGTGTTTATCCTCAGCATCTATTATACTACTTTAACTGTGTTACACATGGCACTACAGATGGTGCTAAATGACTCCAGGTAATCAGAAGAATGCTCTTGTGAGATAATAACATTTAAGAAGTGATAAAATTAGATTTCTTTTTCTTATTATGTTCCAGTCCCATTTTTCACTGTGTTTAATACAAAACTAATTTCAGATTTATAGAGCAGTAACATTTTTGGAACCCAAAAATATGTGAATGAAGTCAGTCATATAAAAAACAATACTTTATAAGACTGTCAAAAATAAACTGAGAAATGCATCCATTTAAGGGAGAATTTTAAAGAGTTTGGTGGGGAGACAGGAGTAAATTTCTCTGCTTATGCCTCCTATTACTCTAAAAATTCTTCAGTACATACATTCCAGAGAATTAGCAGACAAAACAGAAAAACAATTCCCACTGTCATTTTTAGGGCCTAGCAAACAGGACTATCTCAGTATTTTCAACATGCTTTCTTCAGTCGCTCTTTGTATCGAAAAATAATTACTATTATTTCTAGTGCTACATCTTCAGGTTTTTTTAAATAAAAGAAACATTTTGCATTCATACAACTACTATTATTTGGTTTCAAGCAAGTATTGCATTGAAGTTCTAACATGAATTGACTTCAGGTTTTAGGACACGCTGCTTCAGAAAATTCTGTCTGCACAACACAGCCTGTCTCCTGGCTTCAGAGAAACAAGCCTCTCACTACACACTGTCAGCCATCAAGAACGGCTTTTGAGTTCATTTGCTCTTTCACAACTAAGCATTATGTAACATAGTGGTTGGCAATGAGGTCTCAATATGTAAAGATGCTAAAATCTCATCATTCACTGCAGTTAGCAGAAGGTTAACTTTAGGGGAGAAGAGATTGTTTCCACAAAACACAGAAGTTCGTCATCTTCCCAATAGATTTAAAAAAAAAAGAAAAAAAGTTGTAGCTCCTCAGCCCAAAGTCTACCAGAGGACTTCTTGAGTGTTTATAGATTTTCTGCAGTGAGAACTGTTGTTATGAGACAGGTCACAACCATATCAAGTCAAAATCCCAGACAACACAGCTTCATATTCCACTATCTAAAGTTGTACAATGATATCACCCTCGCTAGAGCTTTAATATCGATAACCTCAATTCAGGTTTTAGGTCATTGCTGATTCAGCTAAATAATACTTTTCCGAAGAGCTTAAGTCACAGCTGTAACAGCTTACAAACAGCTAAAAAAAATACCTATACAGCAAATTGCATACCTTAAAAACTAAACTTTTTTCTTTTTTTTTAGTTAAATACAGGGTAACTATAGAATTACCACAACAATGTCCTACTGGTAAATTGGCTTTTCAGCAATATTGTTCTTAGGTTGTTCAGGAGGTGGTCAACATAGACATCCAGATTGTCTTAGAACACTAAGTTTAGCTCATTTGATAGTATCTCAATTTCTAGTTTTCTCATTTAATAGTGTAATTTCAGTTTTAAGACTTTAGTTCTCCATTCTAGTTTTCTTATTTGACAGTTTCACTTGTTACTTTCTTGTTTTTAAGCAGGTTTCTACTTTTTGCCATACACTCTGCCCCAGGAATTGGAAAACAAACATCTGAATGGCAACCTACATGTACCAAGTACCCCTCTGTGGATGTTTCATGACTTTAGCTAACAACAGTAGAATCCTGGAATATATCCTGAAATATATTGACAGATTATCCTGAAATATATTTACAGATTATCTCATTATCATATGATCAGTAAATCATCCTACTTGCTTAAAACACAGGGAGACTAGAAGAGAAGACAAAGAAAATCTGCCCTTCACAAGAAGGACAGATTGTTATTCTTTCAGAGTGAGAACCCAGCTTCAGCCTCCTAGAATTGCTAGCAGCAATTCTGCTCCTACAACAGGCTTCACAGTTGAAAGAGAAGGCATTCCTTGTAGACAAGGTACAAGAAATGGCTGCTGCAATTTTTTTATTTATTCTAGTTTGTAAAGGTTGTGTAGCTATTTATTGGAAGAGTCATGTTCTGAGTTACAACAAATACAATTAGAGCCTTATTTCAACATCAGCCACCAAATTCAGAAAGGTACCAGCACAGTTATTGTTCTCTTTCAAAAAAAAGATCAAGACTGACAGTACTGCACTTGTGACTTCTAATTAGGATAATTTTTATGCTACAACCTCTTGCGGTGAAACACAGGAAAACCAGTTTACTAGGACAAGCACATTGAAAAAAATAAAAAGATAATTTTCTCAAAAATCAAATTAGTCTTTGTAATACAAATGCATACAAATATAATGCATAACTGACAACACTTTCAGCTGTTTTCTGAAAGAACAAGTTGTTTCCAAGGAAGGTTGACCAGTTCCTTCTCTCAAGCTTCAAAAACTAAAATGCAAGATGAGGATCACCTCACTCACTAAACATTTCAAATTACAAAGATACTTCCATGTCTCTGCACATACAGTGAGGATGAAGAGTCCAATTCCCTAAAAAGGGCATTCTCCCTGTCTAAGCAAAGTTGTCTTTTTCAATACTATTTGGAATGACTAAGAACACTCTGCTGAAGTAATATGAAACGAAGACAGTAGTAGATGGCACACAGAGGCTACTATTGGCTCATGTAAACAGTAAAGCTATCAAAATTTTGAAAAATATGACAGAACTTTGGAATGAAACTTAAGTCGGGTTTGAACCCTTTATGTGCCACTGGAGTTACAGAAACAAGCCCCCCAGCAGATATAGGACAAAGATAACATCCCAGGTATCACTGGGATCAGACTATATCACGGTAGGCCCTGCCTCTCTCTCCTCAGGAGTTGAGGCAACTGCAGAAGAAGGAAAGAGAAATAGAACTACACACTATCCCATTCAGGCTTTAAGACACCTGAATGGATCTGATTTCCCTTCTTCCTTTTAAAGGCAAAAAGATTTCAGGCTTCACATAAAAACACAATGCAAGAAGCATAATGAGGCAGCTCTAGAGCTGGGCAGTTTTAACTCTCCTTCGTTTCCAAGTAGGAAGCATAGTATAACCTGCTGGGCTGAGAAGTGGGAAGTCCAATACAACTGTCCTCCTTTTCTAGCTCCCAGCTCCATTTCCTAGGCGCCTGACTCCACCCAGCAGAAAAAACACATTTGCTACTGCTTTAAAAGCAGCAAGACTCTGTGTTAGAAGAGTTTATCTGAAAAAAAGGCTGAACCCACACATGTCTCTGGGGCATATCATACAGTGGCTGCAGAAAATGAGTAGAACTTCAGAGAAAATCCTTGAAGATTGCTTAAAACAGAAGACATCAGGTAATCGTAATGTATGAACCACTGACTCTTGAAAGCAACTTTTCAATTATTTTAACATCTTTTCTAGTTTTCATTTTAAAATCCTGAAATTCCATCTTGAGGAACCAAACTGGTTCTTCCTCATTTTCAGAGCTTAACCCTGAAGATTTGTAATTTAACCCAAATGATGCAGTCCAGTAGAAGTAAAGATGCCATTGACTTACATCTGGACCAGTTCACAGGGAGAAGAAAATGGACATCAACTGTACAAATGTTTCTGCTAAATAGTTTATTTATGAATTCATAAAAGCTTTTGAAGCTCGAGCTTTTTATTGCCAACACTGAATCTACATTGTGGATTGTAAGAACAAATGATACAAAAATGTGAAGACAGAACTTCTCATTGACTTATGCTGCCATTAGAACAAAGGAGGGACTGTGAAACACCTCTTGATGGAGCAGTACAGAAAGCACAGCCCAGGAGGAAGGTATATTCCAACGGCAGTGAGTGTTGCACCCAGTTGCCTTGAGGCACTTTAGTTTGCATCACCTATGCAAAATTATCACTAGCTTTAGTTCTGCCAATTCTCTGCAGTCCTACACATGAATGCTTCCAAAGCAGGTAGCTCCTGCACAGAAATCCTTTGCTTTCTAGTCCTTTGCTACTCTATGTACCCTCACAATCTTGCAGAAAAATCTGGACCTTCATTCCTCTTCCTAGGAAACTTAAATTTAACTAAATGTGCCGCATCAGTCATGATCACCTACTTGGAGCAAGTAAGAAAGACTTGATTCAGTCTGTAAAAACTTTGTGGCACCTAACAGATGAAAAGGAAAGACCCCAGCCTTTTTCTTAGGAGTCCTGCTACGTTTACAGAATTAGCAAATAAAATTAATACTTTCTCCTCCTTCTACCACCCATCTTTGATATAGAAATCATTCTATATCTATGAATGTATCTCAAAGAGGAGTATGCTTCCTCATAGTACCAAGCGCAGTGACTGTATAAATACCCTACTGGATTACAGCACCAGGACATGTAACCACACCATACAGAGATCATGACTACAGCATTACACATAACAAAGATCTGCCTGAAGACAAAAAAAAACATGTTTGGGTAACTAATATTTAATTAAAATAGTTGCCATGCATACATTTCATTATTGTGTTTTCTTTGACACCACAGTTAATTTAATCAGAAATAGTTAGCTTGCATGTTGGTAATGGACAATAGCTCCTCTTGGCCAAACTATTAACATTTTTAAACAAAGGCATCTTGGCCTTCAAAATTCTGGATTAAGTTTGAGGTTCAGGCATCTTCTAATATAGGAATTTGCACATACAATTACTGCAGTTGAGAAATGCTTTACTCTGCTTTGATCCCGTCGTTATAGTGATCAATACCTGTTTTAAGAATTCGTATGTGCTTTCAAGGTTTTTTCCCAATGCACACAGTAAGGTCATAGGCGAACAAACCCATTTAGAGGTATCCTTGATAAACAAAACTCCTAGACATAGTTGAGAAACAGAATTCTAACTCTATCTCTAGCCTCATATATGTAAACAACAGATCTACAGGAAATATTAAAGCTGACTCTAAAAATTTGTGAAACTGAGTACTCAACTGGAAGAACAA
>VZTQ01012699.1:0-37429 GCA_013400755.1 Pelecanoides urinatrix | reverse complement strand
ATTCTATGATTCTAATAATTTTAATCATCCTCAGCACCATATTATAAGGTATCCAACATTTGTGACAAACTATTCCACAAATCTCTGATGAGACATTTCAGTAACAGGACTTATTTATATATAGGCTGTTCCATTAATCAGAGGAAGATCTCCACAGCTATTGAAATAACTTCTCACACAAAGCTAATGTGCCAAAATGCAGTATCCTTCCTGTAGGGGGGACCCAGCATCTGCAGGACTAATAATTTAGCACAGGAAATTACTATACCTGACTGTGAAACACTGCAGGTAGAATACCATTCCTCAGTAGCAGCTTTCTCACTATAAATAAACAGTTTGCATCATAAAAAAGAATCTGTTTACAATATAATATATTGCTCCTTTTTTGTCGTCTCTCTTTGCCAGCTTGTTTGTTCAAATGTGTTCTGAGTTCTGGTTCTTTCCTTCTTTGTCTTCATTAGAGTTTTTCAGTCTCACAGTGATGACTTTACAATCATTTGGTGTGTCTTGGAGAAACCAGAAGAAACACATTCCAAATTTTTTCTAAAACCTGAAAATGTTTCAGTCAACATACTGTATTTATTGTATCAACATACTATGGTACCATTTGGGGGTGGGGGGTGGGGGGCAAGGGCAAAGAACCAAAGAGCATCTGCAAGGCTAATAATTTAGTGCAGTAAATTAATATACCTGGATCTGAAACCCTACAGGTAGAATGCCATTTCTCAGTAGTAGTGTTCTCACGATACACAAGCAGTTTCCATCACCAAGTTCCAATAAAGTTAAGCTAATGAGTGTTGCAACACTGGTGAGAGGTCAAGCATGCATTTTTCTGTTTGACGGAAGACTGGGTCTTATAAGGTGACTTGCTACAAATTTCAGAGTAGATCAAGAAACAGATCTTTAAATGTTCTGGTGCCAGCTGGGATAAGTTATCCCCAAAGAAACTGAGTTCACCAGATCTCTATGCCATTCATCAAAGGAGCAGTATGTATCTGTGAATAACTTGATCCTCTTTTCCTAGGATTCTGTAGGTACTGTTTCTGCTAATGCTGTTTGAGGTTTAGAAGGCCAGGGTCTACTAATAATGTCATTCTGTTACTACCAAAATATTAATTATTAAACTCTGGCCTTGAAGAAGTGTTTTTCTCCATGCCTTAAGAATTGTCTTTCTCTTAATTTCCTCTGTTACCTATAGAAAAATGGAGGGCTTGAGAAGAAATGTAAAAGGCTAATATGTCTCCAGACCACAGTCGTCATTTGCTATGGAGCTCATCTACACTCAAGATGCAAGAAGAAATCTTTATCCAGTCAGCCTTGTACATTATACCACCTCCTCTTCACCCCAAAAAACCTGTGAAGTAAATTGTTGTAAAGCCTGCAATTATTTATAAAATGTATATGTCGTGCTTTAAGGAGTTAGGGCTTTGAAGGAGAGAGAAGATTGACTGGAGAATAAAAAAAAAATTAATGAATAAGATGATTGATGCATTTTTTTTTCTGTACCAAATGACTGGTTTTTTCTGTGCTAATATTTCCCTATAATAATGTATGATTATGTGGGAAATAGTCTTTCCAGAAGTAATGCAACAGCTTCAGATATTGGATTGTATTGCCTTAACCTTCCTCTAACCTGATGGTGGGGATCAAGATCATCCAATTTTACTACTTTTCTCAAAGAGAAGAATAAGAAAAATGATATATAAATTTACATTAAATGCTTGCTCAGGCAGTTGTACCAAACATGGAAGCACTTTTTCCTCAACTTCATGGTATTGTGGATTGCTTCCCTCCTGTGGCCTCAGAACTCCTTTGAAAAATAATGTAATTTGGGAAGCATATTTTTAAAAACAGAACTTGTATGGCCTTATTCATGACAGTCCAATTCTATAAGTCTTCTGCATCTTAAGAGCCTTAAAGTTATTTCCTAAATTGTGAGGGAAATAGAATTGTTGGTTCAAGTTTGACTTAAAATACAAGGTTAGTATATAACTGAGATATAAAATGAAAAAAAAAAATTAAAATGGTAAAAAAGAGAAATTTAAAGTGTTGAAATATATTCAAAACTACCTAAAAAGTTAAATTCATTTTATAGACAAAATTAGGAAGAAAGGTAAGGTAAAAAGGTACTGTGGATTTATTCCACAAGTTTGTTGCCTAGCACTATAAAAGTACAGCAAATGCCACAGTTGTTCTTACAGGAAGAAAGTTGAAGGAAACGTGTTTTTCTATTTAAAGCCAAACCTAACTCTTTCTAAAATTGTCTGAAAATTCCCAGTTGGCCATGAAACTATGATAGTTAATAGACACAGGAAAATAGTGATATAGATTTAAATTTGGCCAGATACAAGCTATATCCAGCTGGCTTTTTCACAAAGGGTAACAGATGTTTAGGGTGTCTGCAGTACACCTGGCTTCATGAAAAGAAGAATGTGTGGCATGAACTCTCAAGTGGATACTTAATGTCAGGTTAAGTCTTCTTTTCTCTAAGAAGCATGCTGAAGAAGCACAAACCATCCTAAGTATATTGACTTGCTCATGCACTTCTAGAAGACTGAAGGCACAGTGCATTATTATAGCTAAAAGTACCGTTAATATTGCTTCTGTTGTACTATTGGGCTTTCAGGTTTATGGCTCCTCTTTTTAGCAGGACTTTGCTACACAACTATCACTGGTGGGACAGAGCAGTTAAGACTGACGACCCAGAGCAGAAGGCAATGAAAATATGTTAAATCCAGAATTTTTTAAGAAAAGAAGTGTAGCTTGCAGTTTTCACAAACTCAAGGTACATCATTATTCCATTACTAACAGCCCTACTGAAGCCTTTATTTTTTATTTGCTAGTTGTTGTTGTTGTTATTATTATTACTATTATTATTAACAGAAACATAAGTACTCAAAGCTTACCCCTGCACACAAAACTGTGCTACACTGTCTTCTTTATCATAACTGACTGTTGTATAATATGTTCTTGATTGTTTCATGCTGCACCTGTACCATCTAAAATTAGCCACAGTTAAACTGGTTGGAAACTAAAGCCAGAAAGTAGTTGACATTCAGTCTTAGTCACTGGGGTACAGCTAGAGAGGAAGTGATTTGAGTGTTGTCAACTCTTGGAATATTTGGCATTTTCCAGAAAAAAAACCCAACCAAACTGCTACTTGACCATTGAGATTATTTAAAAGTCTTGCTTTCATTTAAAATGAAACAAAATGTGACAAGCTGTTACTTATACAGAGAAAATATCACTCACAATTTCTAAAGCTAGTGGGTTTACCTCCCCTTGATGCTTTCTTTTTAGAATCATAATGGTTTATAGACTTTACCTTACCATTTCTGAACCCTTGAGACAAACCATAGTTTATCCAGTATTTTGCTCCCCACCCCAGTTTACACAATAATCTGAAGCCTGAATTAAACTAAAGCAAAGATATCCAGTTCCCAGAAGTCTTCTAAATTCATCGAATTCCTAGGATTCTTCTAAAATACAAGTTTTCTTCCTCCTCCCTCTCCTAACTGTAACTGACCTTCAGAAACTGCTGAACTGTTTGTAGAAACAGTAAAAGGATGGGTCATTCTTCATGGTATAAATTCCAAGGCAGGGGCAGGCATGGGGAATACATCAGAGTAATTTAGTGTCAGATTATTTGGTTTAGTAGTAGCCCATGTGTGGCATCTCTTTGATATGCTAAGAATAAGTTCTAGTGTTGCATATAGATTTGCAGCCTGTTTTATTTTCTAGTGTTTATAGTGAATCCCATAATTATTCAGTAAGCACCCTAAACAGAATGCAGAAAAAAAATTATTTCTCTTGTTGAGAGGAAGGCATGGGAATACCAAACATTGTGGTGAAAGGTAGATGAAATGTACAAAGGGAGATCTAAACATCTTTCAAGTGCCATCAGTATCATGTTAGTCGGTGAGTGCTATGGGAGCGTAAATTCAAGGGTACCGACAGGACTACAGTGTAATGTTCTGAGATAATTAGCAATACCCAGGTTCTGCTTCAGGTAACTATTAGAAGTTAGCCCAAGTTAAATTAAAAAAATATTGTTTTGCTAAGATGCAAAGATAACTATTCTCAGGTAGGAAAATGTGTACTAATTCTCCATTGTCTTCTGAGGAAGCTATGGGAAGAAGAAACAAGTTATTGGAAAAGTAATTTAGACACTGTAATGGCATTGTTAAGACAATGTAATGCTGTGGTTTGAAGATATGAAACTCAGCAGGAACAAGAAAGTAACGGATGGATGGAAAAGCAGTACACGGGAGCAAGTGGGAGGAAAGAGTGTAGTGTGTTGAGAAGATCTGAGAGGCATAAATTCTTTTAAGTTATTTCTCTGCTTGCCTTGCTCTTTGAAATATTGCTTGGTCTGGAATATCACACACATGCACACACACACACGGTTTTATGTGTTGCAAGGGCAAATTCACTGCCCATGTCTGCAATCATAGCCAATGCTTCTGGAAACCACCCAACACTGTGTGTTGAATACACCTACTGGCTTTGTGTACTTGCTTTGTCTGCAAGTCAGTCCAATGGCTGAAGGGCAGGTGCCCTGCAGAATATCTTGTACTATAGACTGCTCTTGAACATGCCAGCTGCATGTAGACATGGTCTGTATTCTAAAGAGCTAAAGGAATATCCCCTCTAGAGCAACAATGGCACTAGTTTTAACAAAACACATGCATAGGCAGCAATTAGTATAGAACACAAACCAATTTTTATGGGTTTGAGATATTAATATTCAATGAGTTGGCCCAGTATAAATATCTTGGGTGGACACACATATCACAAACTGTAACTAAAATCTGTATACATTGTATCAAAGATACTCTTATTCTTTTAATTGTTATCTGTGTGAAAGAAAGAAAAACTAGTAAAAAGTCCTAGGAATGACTTAACATGTATTAACAAGACAGTATGATCTTCTAGAGTATTTTAACCACAGCATTCCAGAACCTGAATTGTAATAGTTTATACTTATAGGTAGATTTTGATCAGGCCTGAGAAATACCTGAATTTCAGTGAACTTATCCCAGGCAAACCTGTCAAAGAGTTAAAAATCACCCCTTTCTGTGTGTGATTACTGAAGTAATTAATGCCTTGTATGTAAAACAAAGGAGTTTGAGATGTAGTGGCATTGAAGTATAAATAATGGGAAAAGAAAGCCATTTCTCTCTTTCCTTGAGGTTAGGTAGCAGTTTTGGTAATGAATCATCTTCAAGAGTGTCATGGCAGGAAGAAAGTCTCAAAAGGAAAATGAAAAGGAAAGGCAATCAATGGGAAGTTGCTGCTTTTTTAATTAAACAGTAACTTCTGTCAGCATAAACACTCCCCAAACTTACTTAGAAGTGTTATAAACAGTAAAGTAAGCAGTAATTGCTGGAGTCTGCAGACTGAAGTTCTGATGTCAGACAAACCTTGCAGAGTAGAACAGTGGGATTCAGCTCTCTCTGTCCAGTAAATAATGAGGCATTGGGGGGATTTATCTGATAACCCCTTTTGGCAAGCTCTGAAGGTTACTGAGTTGAAAATAACAACAAGTTTTCCTATCTAAAGGAGCATGGCCTCCAATGAGAATCTAGGCTTGATTCCAACGGCATGATAATGGCTCTAAGGAGTCCAGAGAACTGATGCAAAATTAGAAGACAGCAAGCAATAAAGGTAAGTGAATGGGTACAGATGCTTTAGAATATAACAATAAGTTGTTGATCACAGAGCTTTAATTAATGTTAAATAGATGTTCGATTTTGTGCTATGACTGTTGTTATTTTCCCCCAGCAATTTCTCTGATAGCAACATTTCTTCAGGGTTTTTTTTGGTGTTTGTTTGTTTGTTTTTAAGTTGACATGACCCGAGAAGCAATGTCAGATATAAGAACAGAAACTCGGTTCCATAATTTTTCTGATTGTCATCATGATTCTACAAAAACCTCTGAGCTTTGACTACGATATTTTTAAGTAGGCCTTGCCAATTATATTTCAGGCAGTCAAGAGCATAAATTTCTTGTTTAATTGCAGCAGCTTAATGTGAATCCTGGGGACATATATATTAATTATTTTGCTCGGTATGTATCAAGCCACTTAGAAATGGGACTGATATCAATTTTGGCCTATAAATCCATAAATCTATACTACAAATACGGCATAGAACTGAGAAGTTCAACACAGATTGTTATCTTAATTCTATGTTTTATTTGAAAACACAAAATACTTTATAGAAATTAAACCCTGTATCTTTTACAAATAAATCATTAAGATGCAGTCCTATATAAAGAAGGAAATAATAATACCAATTTTGAATAGTTTTATGGCTTACATTAGTTTTATTTTCTTTCTTTTAGCAATGAATAGACTTGTGTCAGACTAAAAATAACATGTTTACTGGCTAAATATTCTGCTTAACTACTAAAAGTTAGAGATTTAAGATTCACTGAGGTCCACATTCTGACTGAAAATGTTCTTAAATTCTCTTTCTACCATAGCATCAAATCTTCAACAATGGGTTATAAATAGCTCAAGGAATTATTTTCATCTAGAAAGCAGAACAACTTTAATTATAGCCTTTTTGTTTTGGTTTGGTTTGGTTTTTTTTGGAGGGGGGGGAAGAAATTAACCTTATTTAAAAACTTCTTTGTCTGAATTCTAGATGGGAAAGCAACAAAGTTTCTTTAACTTCACCTCTCCAACTGATTTCATCATGTTTAAAGGGCTAGCAGTAGCAGCTACTTTTCATTATGTTAGGATATATGAAAACATACCAAAAGTGGGGCAAAAAATATGACTAGATATTTCAGGACTTGTTGGGCAGGGACGTTAGAACTTATGAGGAAGTCACACTACAGGGGGTGGTTATGTCTTGTGGCTGTGCCTAAGGCTATAGTGCTTGGAACAGAGTTTAAAGGGTCAGTGTGCAAATTATACTGCAAAAAAAGGAGGATGTTCAAATCCAGATTTACCTTGTCTCTGTCAAAATTCACAGTGCAGGATTTTTTTTTTGAGCCAAGGGTTTATTTCTCCCTCTCTCTCCTTTTGTACTGCATTTTTAGAAATCAGCCAGTCTGCAGCTAAGTTGTTGAAACAGTAAATGATATTTGCTTTGACAATTGTTATTGTAAATGACATTTCTCTCTCTTCCTCTCTTTTCCTAAATTTTGCAAATACAGCAATTTAGGATTTTATTGGTGAAAGTTAATTTTATTTATTTTACAAAACTGGCTTTTTTTTTTTTTTTTAAAACCACAGACACAAACCAAAAGGAAACAATATGAAAAGGACACGATGAGCACTAAAAAAAATTAAGTTAATATTTTAACTACCTTCAGTTCTCACAGAACGGTTTTGCAAGTATTCTCCTTGGGAAAAATGTGGAGCTACCTTTTACCAGGAAAAGGTAAAGGAGAGACTTTGCAAGTTAAGGATGTTCACTGAAATACTATAAAAGTAAAGATGAGTTCCTGTTTTCAACCCCCTGTGCAGCATGGTGTGGAGAAGGCTTAAAGCTACATCAATGTTCCTTCTACCTGCACACATCTTGAAGGAGATTTGGGTGCTTGAAAGGAACTTTCATATGCCAAAAGAGAAGCTGTATTTCAGTTGCGCTCTTTCCTCAATTATTTACCCAGCATACGGAGCGTAGATCAGTATAGTTTATATTGGATACAGCATTTTTTACCTTCAAGTATGAATATGTTCAGTAAAGACCCATATGATCACTAATATCACAAAGTTGGGAATTATCACCCACATGTACTCCTAACAAACTAAAAGTAGCACAACAAAAGAAAAAACATAACTAAAATGTTGGTAATGAAAGGAGTCTGACCAATAAAATGCAAGAACTAAAATGTCTTCTGCAGCATATAAAACTGAATATAAAATAAATACTGCAAAAATGATGGAACTCTTGCCGTGATGGGTATCAGGACATCAGGTGGATAAAAAGCAGTGCAATAAATGAAAATGGAACTTAAATGATAATTCCATGGGGGGAAGATGCAATAAATGGCATCATGGAGATAATGCTATAACCATTAGAGATCACAAATTCAGTAGCTGTTTTTTTTTTGTTTGTTTTTAAATGACAAAGAAATAAGTAGTATTGGGTACTGTGTGATTACAGGACACTCCACTTTCTCAAAGATGGGCAGAAAAGTGAATGCTGATGGAATTTGGGTCCTGCTTTCTTATTTTGTCTATTCTCCAATTTCTCTACTAACTACTCACAAGAGGTGTAGTCCTGGAGACATTTGCTCCTCAATGTTAAAAGTGTTAATTTTTTAACAGAGTGCTGTGCCTCAGTAGGCAGATGTATATGTGGACCCTTCCGTATATCTGTTCCCTACATATCAGAGGCTGTGAAAGTCTCAAGTCAGTGACCTAATTGATTCTTTCTAATCTTTTGTAGAAATTAAAACTATACAGAAATTTCCCATTCATTCAAGTCTATGAGGAACTTCCATAATGGGAAAGATAAACATAATCTGGGGAGGCAAGAAAAGCTAGACTACCCTGAAGAAAAAGATACAAATTTGTCAGTAGCTTACAGAGGTAGAAGACGCAATTGCTTAAAAGGGCTCAGGATGAACAAAAATTTGTTGGGTATTTTATATTTGCAAAATATACTTTTCCTTCAAGTACTCAGATACCTTCAGAGGTGGTACTGTGATTCTTGAAAGTTGAAGATTAACATTAAGGTCTGAGACTCGTGAAAGTTCTGGAAAAAATCTATTTTCTCAGTAAGTCCAATTCTGAAAAACAGCAAAGTAATTTCAAAAACTGAGTTCCCACTGGTCTAAATATAATAAGAGGATGTTAGGAATTCTGTAATGATATCCATCTTCTCTCTTTCTCTTCTTCCCACTGAGCTCCATAGTAGTATTATTTGTACATTCACTGCCAATGTGAGCAATATGAGGAGAAAACAACCTGTTCGCTTCCAAAATAACAAGATATATTATTAGTTAATCCATATGGGAGAAGGCTGCAGTGCTGCTTACTGTACTAAATCTGTTTCAGTTTTTACAATGATCTATTATATTTTGTAGGCTGTACTTTCTTTTTTTTAAAAAAAAAAAAAAAAAAGGATAAAAATCTGTCGTGCTTCTGTGTGTTTTGCCTAGGCTTGTTTTGCAAGTTCACACTAGATTCTCTTTGTCTAAGGAATTTGCAGAGGAGGGGATTGAGAAAAAAAAAAGTTAATTTCTCAGTATATACTGCTGTCCATTAGCCAATGAAGCAAAGTATTGTTGTCAGTGACATCAGAAAAAAGGGTCTCTGCACTACTCTGGGTGCTACTTTGAACATAAACCACACTCCCATGGAAGTGGTTTATGTTAATTTCTGAATTAACAATTAAGTGAAGTAATATCAGCTGCATAGGAAAAAAAGACCTTTTTTGTGCTTGAGAGGCTTTCACTGAACTGGGATTGAATCATTACCTGCTTTTGTATATGCCCTATGAAACTTTCCTGACTACTGACCAGTAAGAGGCAACATTTTGTTAGGGCAAACTAACAAACATGGCTGAAGCCATGCTTCAGCAGTAACCGGTGGGAATGCTCAGGGCTCATTGGTTGTGAGAAGTAACAACATCATTCTTAGAGCAGAAATACAGATATAAGGACTGATTAAGTTACTCAAATAATAATTAAAAAAGCTGTTATTTCAATTATTTATTACTATTTCACATTTTCAGATAACTTACTTCTTGTACCTTACTTGAAAAAATGTGCTGCATACACACAATATATTCCGACAGTGCATTCATTGCAACACATTAGTACAGTGCATTCATTGCAGAAATAACTAATCTGTTAATCAACATGAAGAGGAACATGTTTAAATAGCTGTACCAGCAAGTATTTTGGCTTCCACTCAGGAAAGCCAGGTTGTCTTGCACCATTGTAGTGTCCTTTTGGACAACCATGTTCAGGTTGCAACAGAACACTAAGTATCTGAAAGCATTTGACAACTCTTGAGGGGAGAACTGTTTTGTAAGTTGCATGGACATAAAGGATCTAATAAGAAACTGCAAACCAGGCCTAGAAAAATGACACGGAAGCTCAGCAGAGAATTCGAAAAGCTCACTGCAATAGATAATAGATCATCACAAAAACTAAATCAGATTCAGATGAGTAAGCAGCATCCTTTACTTCTCCCATATGGATTATCAAATATTATGTCTGGTTATTTTCAAAGCGAACAGGTTGTTTTCTCTGCATATTGCTGTGAACGTATAAATGCTGCTACTATGGAGCAGAGTGGTAAAGAAAAGAAAAGATGGACAAGCCGAGCTTGGAAATTGGATGGCGAGTACTACTTTTTTAACAAAGGACATTTAATTGTTGACAAACTTCACTGGAATTTTTTTAGTAGATATGCAGTTTCCACCTCTCTCCTCCACTAGAACTTGCTACCAGTATCTCATGAGAAAGATAGTACAGATGGAAAGCTAAGCTCAAACTGGAAAAAGAGAAGGAATGTGATGCTAAAATTAAAACTTCCAGGATGTGGCATAAGCAGAGCTTATTTGGAATGAAAATCTTGTGGTTTCTCAATTTGATTCAGCCCAAGAGCCTGAATGCCACTTTATCAGTTACCCTGATAAAAGCCTGAAAGATTCTGGCAAATTTTCAAATTTAAATCAAGCTAAATCCACATGAAACATTGCACTGAATCCACATGAAACACTTCAATTTTCCTCTCTAAATTTCTGAGAAATTTCAATCTATGAAAAATACTATTATCCTCATTTATATGTTTATATATTTATTTTGGTCTTGCTGCAGAATAAAATCAAAATTTGAGTTACTCAAATAACACACCCTGATAAGATCAAGCTGTTAGGAACCAGTTAATCATGTATGCAGGAATCATGTCTTGGACAGTTATCTGATGTGAGCAATGGTACAGTCTATTTTTAGAAGCTCAATGTACAGTAAAATCAGTACTTCTGCCAGTCTCTCTCACTCATTTATTTCCTAGGTTGTAAGTGACTGACTAGACATCATAGCTGTATGGGCAAACAGAGATATTTTGTAGTATTAAACCTGAACAGTCCCTAAACGTCCACTATATCATCACATTTGTAAAGTATTGACTTACTTGCAAATAGCAAATAGCAAATGCTTTAGACACAAATGAAATCACCTTTTTCTCCCTACTATTTCATTCTCAGAGTGGAAAGGGTTAGAGTTAGAATGTGACTTAAATGTCAGAAGAAACTAGCCATGAAGAGTTAAGAAAATGCTGTTGTGTCATCACAAATGCACACGCCAAAATGCCAGCTGTAATGTCATTAGTTCTAAGGAAAGAGAATGAAGTTTATTTGCTCCTTTAATTCTTGTGTATCGATAGTTGTTCACACGGAATCCTTAGAGGAATGGGAGTATTTAGTGCTTTGTTTGTATACCCAGAAACATGTGTACCTCATAAAAAGTAGTTAAGATCCGCAGAGCTGTGCTCACTTTACCCATCGCCTCTCTCCCACAGCTTGCGCTCTGCGCATCATGGTTCCTGCCTGGCTGTATCACGGGTAAGATGTTAAAGACACTCAACCACTGAACCAAATTTGATTCAGCCAGCAGCACTTTTGTATTAGAGAACTAAAATAGGACTGTGCTGGAGCACAGTTCTTTTCTGAAGGTGAATTGACATTCGTGATAGCAGGTGTCTTTTTTTTCTCCCTATCAAAAGCTTTCCTTGAGGAATCAAAAGAACAAAGGAACCTCTCAAACAGAGGCTTGTTCTGTTTTAGTGTGTTGTTCCAGCAGTATGTATTTTGTTTGCTGAATATGGCAAAAGAAACCGGTTGTATTTTTCAGGCAGAAATCTCTCTTCCATTTGACACGTGTAAGTGTCCAAACACACTGGTTATATAAAAGTAGAACATGGAGAACAGAAATGAGGAATTTTAATCAGCAGGGCGAGTCTTTAAATGCTATTTCCAGACGACTTCCACGTGGAGAAAAAGGATGACGTAATGTAACCATGAAAAAAAAAGAAAAGGCAAAGCAAAAAAAAAAAACCCAACCAAACCCGCCCCGGGAAGCGCTGGTCACCCTCCAGGGGAGGCGGACGGCGAACCCTCTTTCTAACGGCCGGCCGTAACGGCCGTAACGGCCGCGGGCCCGGCGCGCCCAGAGCAGCGGGTGGGCGGCAGCGGCGGCCCCGCCTGCGTTGCTCCGGCGGGCCGCCAGGTGGCGCTCCTGCTCCTGTAATCGCCCTGGGTGGGCCCCCGCGGCCTTCCGCCCCTTCCGCGCCGCGGCCCGGCCTCCCGCCCCTCCCAGCCACCGCCCTCCCGGAGCGCTCCTGCGGGGAAGGGCTCCGCGCGTCCGCAGCGTGCGGCCCTGGCGGCAGCAGGGGCTGCAGCTCTGCTTGCCTGGCGTCCCCAGTGGTCCCGGTCCGGTCTTCCCCTGCCCCTCCTGAAGTCCGCGGTTCAGCTGCCGTTTAAATGGACTGGTGCTCCTATAAATGCAGACTTTTAATGAGTCTGAATCACTTTAGTCCCTGTGTATGACCTCAGAGAATCATAGCTCTCCACAGTTTTTTGGGATATTTTCTCCTGGTGGATACATTAAGTTGTAGAGGGGTACAGAAACTTACACTGGCTGCTAACGTGAGGCTAAAAAGAGGCGGTAGCATAAAAATAGCCAAAATAGCTATGAGGCTGTCTAACAATTTTATGATAACTCCTATAGCTTGTAACGAAGAGAGTGCTGTGACAGTGTATGGCCAGCAGGTCGAGGGAGGTGATTCTGCCCTTCTACTCTGCTCTGGTGAGACCCCACCTGCAGTACTGCGTCCAGCTCTGGAACCCGCAGCACAGGAGTGACATGGACTTCTTGGAGCAGGTTCAGAGGAGGGTCAGGAAAATGATCAGGGGGCTGGAACGCCTCTCCTATGAAGAAAAGCTGAGAGAGTTGGGGTTATTCAGCCTGGAGAAGAGAAGGCTTTGGGGAGATGGGGAGACCTTATTGCAGCCTTTCAATACTCAAAGGGGCTTGTAAGAAAGATGGGAACAGACTTTTTAGCAGGGCCTGTTGTTGACAGGACAAGGGGGAATGGTTTTAACCTAAAAGAGGGTAGATTTAGACAGATATAAGGAAGACATTTTTTACAATGAGTGTGGTGAAACACTGGAACAGATTGCCCAGAGAGTTGGTAGATGCCCCATCCCTGGAAACATTCCAGGTCGGGTTGGATGGGGCTCTGAGCAACCTGATCTAATTGAAGATGTCCCGGCCCATAGCAGGGGGCTTGGACTAGATGACCTGTAAAAGTCCCTTCCAACCCAAACTATTCTATGGTTCTATGATGCTATGATTGTGCTGCTACTTGACACGAATCTGACAAGTAACGGGTTCCACTTTGTCTTACACAGGGCATCTAGTTGTGTGTATTATTTTTCAGAAACTGTAGCTGTCAGCTAAAGGAAGCTATTAAAAGTAGTTATGGTAGTTACTAGTACAAAACCAGTTCTGGATATCATTTCTAGTTGCACCAGATTCCAGATAATGATATAACAGTAGGTTGTAGTTTACTATTATCATGACATTCAAAGACCTTTACTTCTGCAAGATCTTTGCCATAGTCTGTCTCTACCAAGAAGGAATTACCTGCTACATCCATGACTATTGTATTTAAACAGATTTTTTTTTCGTTACATGGACTGGCTAACTAAGCTCTACCAACAGTGTCACAGAAAAACCTGCCATACACTTTTCTGAGCATGTTATACTATCATAATAGGGTAAAGAAAAAAGAAAAAAAAAGCATAGATGCAGAATAAGCAGCGGAAATAAAGAGGTCTGAGCTAATCTGCTTGCTGTAAACATGCCATTCTGGCATGTTTCACTCTCCTAAAATAACTGAGTTGTTGACAATATTTTTGGTTTAGAGAGAAGAGGGACCTATTTTCATTCTCTTTTAGAAAAATCAAAGCATAACATTTGTGCAGATATCTGGAGTATTTTAACTGCAGCCTCAAGAATTTTCTGCTGTTAATGCCTATTGCACATTCTCTGCTTCATTGTGTTAAATGTAAGTGCATAAGAATTAAGCATAGGTATACCCAGAATGAACCCTCCACACCAGGAAAAAGAAAAAAATATTAACCCTCAAATAAAATAAACCAGAAAAGCAACACAAAAGGAAGATTAAACTTTTCAAACTGAAATTATTTATAAAATATGAATGAAAATATATAATAATGACATGTAACAGGAACATCTAGTGAATATGCAAAGTGTTTATAACATTAATATTATTTAGAACTTTAGTTAGTGGTACAGAGGCATGAGTATGTATTTCAGGGTTATGAGTTCTGTAGATATTGTTAATGGACAGCTTCAGTGGAGTGCATGTCTGATAATAGTGTACAAAATTCTTCAGACCTGGGACTTCTATTGCCTTCCTTCCATCCTTTAGTGTTATTTAGGCTCTAGATAGCATGAGGAGTGCTGGGTGGTGTAACATTGATTAAAGGGCACTTGTGACATTAAGAATGTAATAACCCGAATGATCAATTTCCATTCATGCTTGTCCTGCCTGCTACAGCAACCTGATTGAACTATATTCCTGCTGCAAAACTTCCTGTCTGTTTTAAGAATATTCTTTGCAACATTGATTCATATCTATAATCTTCTGCTCTTCCTTGTATTTGTTTCTTGCTCATTTTTTTCTTCTGGCTTTTTCCTTTTTCTCTGCAGTCTTTTCTGCTTTTTCACGTTCACCCACATCATCTTCAGCTCTCTGACATTTCAGTCTGTTGATGCACACAAACATTCTGCCAAAACAGGTTAGCTAGAGATATTGCCATCTTTAGTGACTGCTCCATTTTCAGCACTACATTGTACCAATTGTGATTGACAGGCGTCATGCTGTCAAGCCTAATAGTTCCTAAGTGGTGATTAGCTGGACTAGTGATATCTGGATGGGGCTTGGTGGACACCTAACTTTCCACTGCACTGATCCCTCCTAGGTATGAATCCTCTGCTCTTTCAGAAATGTCACACTGGATGATTTACTATGATTTACTAATTATTGTGGTTGTTTGGCTGTTGTTTGTTTTGCCTCTACTCACCTCACTTGTGAGCTCTGCAGAGTCTCACCGTGAGGAAATATAAAATGCAAGAGCTGCATCAAAGTAAGAGGAATGGAAGCAAAACATTTTCTGAATAGCATTGCCTGTAAGTCTGATGCTTTGTCTTAACAGTATGAAATTGCAACTCAAGTTATGGAGCTCAGAAAATAAATGCTGGACCTATGTTCCAACACATGGGGTTTTCTCAGAAATGTTAATGTCTCGGGCAATCTCTTTGCATCATGCTTTTATCTTCCTCTTCTAACCTTTTTCTGCTTCCCCCTACCATACTGTAATTACCCAGGCCATAATAATGCAAACTCTAATAATATCCCTTCTTTCTTTGTCTACTTCGTCTGAGTATTCCAAAGAGTAAAAGAGTAATTTTGAACATTTAATTAGCCCTTAATCTGCGTTCATAAATCATTGTAAAACTTCCTTTATATTTGTGTTTATCGTATTTATTTTGTCTGTGGGTGCATTTGGTGCCACAAAAATATTAATGATTTAAACAGAATTGTGTATTCCAGGATAACAGCATACAAAGCTGTTGCACAGCACCAAAATACATGAACATGCTACATGCCCAGATTATGGAATAAAGGAGGATTTGGAGCTGGCATATGTTCTCACTGAAAAAGAATCTGAATATCAGCCTAGGAAAAATGCTTTCACTGTGAAATCTCTAGAATGAGACTCAGAAGATGTAATGAAGGTTAAGTTTTTTGCACTGCAACAGCCTTGTGGCACACAACAACTTTAGGTATGTTTATGGTACAGTTTTGGTTAAGATCAGGCATGTAATCTTGAAACAGCAATTGGTATCCTATGGTTTGCATTGTGGAGCAGTTTGTTCTTAAAAGTGCACAAAATAAATAATTCTTGGATGAATTTGTTTGAATTTTTTCAGTGAAATGGGATTGGGCAAGGACTTCAAGAGTGAACATAAGGTAGTTCAACTTGTAATTGGCTTCAGTCCCTGGTTTTCTGAGACATCTAGACCATCTTAGATTTATTTTTTGCTGGTCTGCTCTTCACCAGCCATAGGCATCATTCCCATGAGGAGATGACTGTCCATTACCTGACCAGTGCACAAGAATATTTCAACATGGAGCAGGAGTTAAAAATAAAGACTCTGAGATAAAGGTTGCACTTAGCGGGACATCTAACAGGAAACTGGAGCAAGAAGTGTATTAAATGAAAAGCTAGAAACGTCTCCTCAGGAATACAATTCACCAGGCTTGCCTCAAAGCCCATAGAATTAAATTGGTTTTTTTGAAATTTAAATATCATCATCACTCCAGGTCATTTTCTTCACCTAGCAATGGTTCCAGGAATTCACTTAGTATCAATGTCAGATATTCCTCACCAGTTGTTTGGCCTACAAAACCACTCCTCTCATGCTGTACTACTTATAAATGTAGACATAGCCTTTAATGATTGTCATGATTCAGTTCCTCATCTGTAAGCTAATGATAATACTTCTCTGATAGGAAGAGTTTTGTAAGGCTGTGGTCACTGACATTTGTGTAATGCACAAGAACTATGCAGGCAGTGGTTTTGAAAAGTCTATAAATAGAATAACCCATTATGCCTTTGGGAATGCTGCAGGTCTGTTGTTTTTTAAAAAACTTCAAGTTTAGTAATATTTGGTAATATTGCCATTTACATCCCATAGAATTTCAAGGGCAAAACACTATATTCTGTTATTCTATTTTAACTGTGGATTACTGCAGTAAAATGGCATATTTTATGATTTATGTGAAATCTTAAGCTTAGCTGCTTAATGCTCATTGGAAATTTGCAGTATTCATTATTCAAGTCGTACCACCAAGAATAAAAACTTGAGGACTCCAAGGGGTGTTTTTTATCAGCAGAAATACACATAGAAAATTAAAACAACTGGAAAACAACTGTATTGTTCATGTCTAGTGCATGATTGCTGGAATATGAATAATCAGAGAATACTGCAAGAAAAGAAGGAGATGGCATAAAAATAGCTCTAAGATCATGCACCTATTTACCAGTAAAGTAGTTAAGGCATTTAAGGGAAAATGCCTTTGTGAAATCTCTAAATATAACTTAGGTTTTGATTTCACCACATCTTGGCTGAATATATAAACAGTTATTTTTTATTCTTATTAGGTCGTAGAGGAGGATTTTTATAATGGCCATACTAGTTAAAAAATCTGTCTTCTTCACATACTAAGTGGCTTGTCAGTCTTCCAAGCTTACTGAGAAGTGTTTGTCATGTTCTTTTGGTATAAGGTTGTTTCAGTTTTCTTTTCAGTAGAAAGGTATGTATATCCCATCTTCAATTGTGGATGGATGTCAAAGGTGTGATGTAAAAGACTGAGACTTGAAGAGTATTTTAAATAAAAAATTCCATGCTAAATGTATGTCTGTAAAACTTGAACACTTAATACAGTGGTGCAACTATTCCCTGAAGATAGTGTGAAGTGTGCAGTTTTATATCATTTGAGATAAAGACATGCCTCGTAAAGACACCCTGTCATTTTTCTTTTATTCTCTTGTACCAGAAGTATAAGGTGCTCTTAGGGGTTACCCCAATCAAAACAAGAAACCTGCAGAATAATGCTGGAATTACATTGGCTGTTACTGAAAACTACTATAGTACTCTTAGAAGATGAAAGCAATTGCTCCTCTGCTAATGGACTACCACTGCTGTTCAGCTAAGTCATTGTCCTGGTTTCGTCTGGGATAGAGTTAAATTTCTTCCTAGTGCTGTGTTTGGATTTAGTATGAGAAGAATGTTGATAACACACTGATGTTTTCTGTTGTTGCTAAGTACCTTGTCAAGGACAACTATCCTCTGCTAGACTGGGAGGGAGCACAGCCAGGACAGCTAGACCAGCTGGCCAACGGGATATTCCATACCATGTGACGTCATGCTCAGTATATGCATGGTAGGCGTGTTCCAGGAAGTAGCGATTGTTACTTGGTTATCGGTCAGCGCGGGTGGTGAGCAATTGCATTGTGCATCATTCATTTTGTATATTCTATCATTATTTATTATTTTCTCTTTTCTGCTCTATTAAACTATCTTTATCTCAACCCATGAGTTTTTCTCACTCTCACCGTTCCAATTCTCTCCCTGCCCCACTGCGGGAGGGAGTGAGCGAGCGGCTGTGTGGTATTTGGCTGCCTGCCAGGTTAAACCATGACAGTCATGTTGATTTATCTCATAGGAATTTGTTGATTTGTTTCGTAGGCAGTCTGTTGCTTATTTTGATAGCCAGATGAATTAGGAACTTTCTGGTTCTGTTGCTCCCACAGCTGCTGTTTTAAAATGTTTTGTCAGTTACCTAGAAGTCCAATAAATATAATTAGAATAAAATAGAAAACAGTATTGTGCAAAGTAAAATTCACTGTTGGCAAGTAGAACTTGCAAGCAGAGTGATTAATATTGCCCACCTAAACAGATCAGAAAGCTCAAAGCATAAAATTTGTGCCAAACAGGGCTCTGGGTACTTTTTAAGATTAGTAGGCTTGCTACCAGGTATGCTGTGCATAGCATTCATGTCTGAACTACTGCTTGTGCATCCAGCAGCCTGTGAGATTCACCTATGAGTTGCTGGTGTTGCTTTGTGTTGCATCAGATGCATTTCCACTTAAACACAGATTTATATTTTATTTTGTTTTCAAAGCATTTACTTCTGGACTATGCAGCTGAAAAATGAACTTTAGGTCACCCTAATGCTCTTGTTTTTCTTTGTAGATTTTCAACGCCTTAGGGGAAGGATTTAGGGCATTTGTTGCCTTAACAGTTTGACTGCAGTTCACATTTCATGGTTTGACAGTGCTATGCTGGTAAAACAGTTCTTCCACCTCCTTAGGCATTCCTCCAGCCCACAGCAAAGTAAATAAATAAATAAATAAACAAATAAATAAATATCTGCATGAAAAAAGAAGATGCTATATGACTGTTATTTATATCCTTATGTTAGTTGTATATATATCATTTGTCTCTGACATTTCACTTGTCTAAACAAAACCAGGAATGCAGGGTCTGCAGAAATGGTCCTTCGCAGAGTGCAGAAATGGGATTTTTTTTAATGGACTCTATGATCCAATCTATATAGATGATATAACCAAGTGGAGGTCAGATACAATCTCACCCTGTTTAAGTACTACTGAAATGCTAGAATTACTTCCTAAACTTTTATAACAACCATTGATTTGCTTTATTTCCCCAAGCTTCATAGCAACATGGAATGCTTAGTTGTAGGATAGTGTAAAACATATATTGTCGTTGTTTTTTTTTTAACTTACCCAGTGAATTCCCATGGGTATAATGAGAGGTATATTATCTCACAGTGTATGCCAGCAGTCAGTGCATAGACCCTTCTTTCACAGAGGAATCCTTCAAGGGAGGGACTGGGGAAGATGGAAAGAGGGAAGAATCTGTGCAATTTCCATATGGCCATGTTTATCAGCACTGGAGATACTTCAAGCTGTGAAGTATCTGTGAAGTTGAAGGTGCTTTAAGAAAGTTTATGTTTGAAAGACTCTGTTTTCAATTTATGAACGTTATATAGTAGAGATAAAATTATTGGTAAAAACTGTCATTCGACAGCTTGAGGTTTCAGGGAAAAGCATCTTGGTTTTGCACTGATAAAAATGCAAAGGTTTCTTCTATCTCTGTTCAAGGCTTAAATTTTTAGTCACATTTGCCATTCTGTCTTGTAAGTAATTTTTGTTTGGTTTTTTGTTATGTTTTTCAAAGCTGGGAAATACTTTTATTTCATAAGTCACTCTTTCCAGTAGAAACTCTATCAGGTAAGCTGTCATTAAAGTCTCAACTAAAATAAATTTGAAAATTTAGATATGAGTCATGATACTTTGTTTTAAAATTGCTATGCAGAAGTTTATGGCTTCTTTGTCAACATCCTTCTTCACTGTATTGAAACTTTTTCTTCAATATAGTTCTATTCCTTAGTCATGCCTAAGAAAATCAAATGTAGCACACTCCATGCGGCTACCATTGTTGCCAGCTGCTTGAAACATTATTGCTCTGGACTGTAACTGTCAGCAGAGGCTATCAATAGACAAATGGCAAAACCTAAGACATCCTAATGACAGGGAAAATGCCTAGAGTCAGAAAAACCTCATACAATAGCTTCTTACAGGGTGTCATTTTGTTAACAGTGTCAAAATATGGAATAATTTAAACTGAACACTGTGGTTAATTCAGCTTTGTTTGAGGCTTGATTCTGTTACGTTATCCTGTTCCCCTGTAAAAAAAAAAAAACAAAAAACCAACACCACAACACATTCTGTGTTTGTAGAACAGATTACTGTGAGAATAGAGTTTAAAAAGCTGGTTTGAAACACAGTGCAATGTAATTCTTAATATACCAGCTCCTTTGAGAGAAGTAGGTGAGTGATTGATTGATTGTAAATATTTTTCTTGTTTCCATTACTGAGCAAGACTTTTGACCTTGCAATTCATGTTCATGTTTTATGTCTCCTGGATGTGATTTTTTTTTTTTTTTTGAGCTATAATCTTGAGATTTGTAAGGTGTAAGTATTATAGGCATTTAGCAAATTAACAAAATTTTACCTGGCACTTTAGATATGTGTGCTAGCTTTTGGGATCATAGAACACTTTATGTTCTGGGGAGGCCATAAGGGTAAAAGTCATGTTGTACACACTCACTAAAAAAAAATCCTGAAGTCTAACATTTCTCCTTACATCACATGTCACCATTCAAGTATTTTTCTTAAGCTATATTAAAGTGCTTTCACAAGTGGTGAGGATGGCTGTGAGTCTTACAGTGGAGGGTGGGGATGGAAACAAGATGAATTGAGATCATCAGTTTGGAGCAGTAGATTTTTCTCCAGAAAATAGTGAAAGTGGAGAGAATTTGTGACTAGTGTTCAGTCTTTTAGCACTACCCTGGTGTTTTAGAAGGACAGTAAAAAATAACAAATGAAACCTTCTCTGATCAGAAGCAGTCAGTGATGTAAGCTCTGACTGACCACTAGTCCTGCAATTAAAAAAGCAGCATGTTCACCAGAAAGGAAAATGTCTAACATAGAATATTCAAATGGTATATCTACATGAGACACATTTCTGTCAGTACGTAAAGATGAACTATGTAGCATTCCTTGGTTTGTGTTAGAGAAAGAAAATCTGCAGAATTATGTAGTTTGACTTCACCTTTACAATAAGGAAAATGATGTAATTCTTAAACAATTCTATTGGGACTAGCTGTCTTTAGCTTGTGCGTTAGTCTGTACGCCTTGGCCTAATTCATGCCTGCCTGTGCAATAGAAAAAGTTGCCTATGTCCAGTGTGGCACACAGGATGATTTCTTGTATTTCAGTTTTTGCCCATTGCCTCTTATCCTGTCACTGGGCACCACTGAGAAAAGTCTGGCTCCGTCTTATCTACTCACCCCTGTCCCCATGTGACAGTGTCCTCCCCCTGCCCTCATAACCCTGCTCAAGTGATAACCACCTGTGGTGATCATGATGGATGTGACTGGTCGTGATGAATACGTGCCGCTCCAAGTAGATTTGGGGGAGACAGATAACAACACAATAGGCAATATATCCACCGAACCACAAGCCAAATTTGGAAGAAACTAATGTCTGCAGTTGGTATGTAAATATGACTCTGAGTCAATTATCTTACCCCCATAAATAGTAGGCAGCTCAAGAACCCTTTGAGCTCTCCTGCACGAAACTGGGGTGCACTCTAGGATCTCCCCTTGAGTAGGGATGCCTCTCAAGGTTACTCCTCGAGGTTGAGTGATTCCTTGCCACAACAGATCCTCGGTAAGTGACTAATAGCGTGCTAGACTTTGAAATCTTAGCTAAGTGATATAAAGGATTGTTTGCACATATATAATCCTTTGGACATAAACTGTTGACCAAGTCTGGGACTAGGATTGGATCCAGCTGTACCTAGACTCCTCTAAGGGAAGGAGGTTAGAAAGCAAGGTNCTTATCCTGTCACTGGGCACCACTGAGAAAAGTCTGGCTCCGTCTTATCTACTCACCCCTGTCCCCATGTGACAGTGTCCTCCCCCTGCCCTCATAACCCTGCTCAAGTGATAACCACCTGTGGTGATCATGATGGATGTGACTGGTCGTGATGGATACGTGCAGCTCCAAGTAGATTTGGGGGAGACAGATAACAACACAATAGGCAATATATCCACCTAACCACAAGCCAAATTTGGAAGAAACTAATGTCTGCAGTTGGTATGTAAATATGACTCTGAGTCAATTATCTTACCCCCATAAATAGTAGGCAGCTCAAGAACCCTTTGAGCTCTCCTGCACGAAAATGGGGTGCACTCTAGGATCTCCCCTTGAGTAGGGATGCCTCTCAAGGTTACTCCTCGAGGTTGAGCGATTCCTTGCCACAACAGATCCTCGGTAAGTGACTAATAGCGTGCTAGACTTTGAAATCTTAGCTAAGTGATATAAAGGATTGTTTGCACATATATAATCCTTTGGACATAAACTGTTGACCAAGTCTGGGACTAGGATTGGATCCAGCTGTACCTAGACTCCTCTAAGGGAAGGAGGTTAGAAAGCAAGGTAGTCCTTTCTGAACCTCATGACTCAACAGGAGGGTCTCCCTGACAGTTTTGTCTGACCCTGTCCTCCATGCAGTAAATAATCAAGTGTATCTTGCTATCAACTCTTGTTAACTCCCTGTCTTACATCAATAAACGTATTGCTGCTTCTCTCTTAGTAGTGAAGTGCATCTCTCTCTCTCACTCCATCCACAACACCCCAATCAGGTGTTTATAGATGGGAATAAGGTCTTCCTGAGCCTTCTCTTCTCCAGGCTATATAGTCCCAGATCTCTCAGGCTCTCCTGATATGACAGATACTCCAGTTCCTTAATCATCCTTGTGACCCTTTGCTGGACTCAATCCATTATGTCCATGTCTCTCTTGTGCTGGGAAGCCCAGCCCCACAGGAGCACATAGCTGGCTCATGATCAGCTTGGCATCTACCAGGACCCACAGGTCCTTTTCTGCAAAGCTGCTCTCCAGCCAGTCAACTTCCAACGTGTGCTAGTCCATTGGGTTATCCCTCCCCCACCAGGGGGAGAACTTTGCATTTCTTTTTACTGAACTTCACAAGGTTTTTCCCAACTGATTTCACCAGTCTGTCCAGAACCGTCTGAATGGCAGCACAGCCATAGAGTATCAGTCACTCCTCCCAGCTTCGTATTATATGCAAACTTGCTAAGGGTGCACTCTCTCCATAACCCAGGTAATTTTGGACTCAGTATCAGCCTCTGGGGTACGCCACTAGTGACTGGCCTCCAGCTGGACTTTGTGCCTCTGATCACAACCCTTTTTATCTGGCAGTCCAGTTTTCAATCCACCTCACTGTCCCTGTATCTGGCACATACTTCATCAGCTTGTCTATGAGGATGTTATGGAAGACAGTGTTGAAAGCTTTGCTGAAGTCAAGATAAACAACATCCACTGCTCTCCACCTAGCCAGTCATCACCTTAGCAGACAGTCATCAGTTTTTTGCTTATCGAGTGCTAATATTATAACACTCAGGCATAGAATGAGATTTTGTGTGGAGGCCAGTATGTTACTGCTAAATTGCTTTGGGTTTGACAGGAAATACCGTGCGAAGCAGATTTCTTTAATGTGATCTTAATTTAACAAATATTTCACTGATTTCACTTGGTGATGAATATGCTGAAAATCTTACAATACTTAGGACTATGCAGAACCAGGCCATAATGTGTTAGGCGCTGCCACAGAAAGAATTCTTATTCTCAAAGGGTTCCTGTTACCATATTTTTCACCTGCATAACACTGCTAGAGTTTCAAAGAAGTGCAACGTTAATCTTCAGTAAGAATTTCAGAACTCTGGAATACCTAATGTGTGGCAAAAACAAAAGAAAGAAGAACAGAAATCTCCAACCAGTTACAGAGCAAAGTGATGTGGTGGTGTCACCAACCTAAATTGCCATTAGCTTTTACTTTGACATTATTAACTTGCTTGTATTGCCAAGGGTAAAAAATAAAGATTAGGTGTTTAACACTATAGGTGCTAGCTATTACTTGACAGCTGAGAGGTAAGAGAAATCTATTCCCACAGAAGTCAGCAGGAATTTTGCCAATGCTTTTAATAGAATAAGGAGTTGGCCTTCATTTATAAAGAAAACCACAGAACCAGCACTGCTAGTGGTGATGTAAGAACTGCAAGGAGGGGTAATTTATAAGGGAGATTTGTTAAAAAATAGGACCTAATCCTGCAGTCCTAGCAAAATTCTTTCAATGGTTAGTAAATTAGAATACAGAAGCCTATAGCTCATATGTAAAAAACATATAAACTAACAAAGAAATGGTGAAAGGGATACAAAAGTTTACAGAGAAGTTATGTGCACTCTTATTTTAGAAAATGTGCTGAATACATACGCATTAATGCCCAAGTTTAGCCACAATGAAAAAGGTTATAGAGTAAATAGCCAAATTTGCAGGTGACTCCAGTAACTGAAAACAAGAAGGCTGATTTGTGTTTAGAATGGCAGTTTCTGGAGACACAGCTGAACATCAGAGGATGGGAAGTTGATAAATCAAACCAGTTCATTTCTCATTGCCTCTAGTGAGTAATGGCTTTTTAAAAATAGTTGTATATATACAATCA
This sequence comes from Pelecanoides urinatrix, assembly GCA_013400755.1. Classification (NCBI taxonomy): domain Eukaryota; kingdom Metazoa; phylum Chordata; class Aves; order Procellariiformes; family Procellariidae; genus Pelecanoides; species Pelecanoides urinatrix. The sequence goes on along the minus strand of VZTQ01012699.1, from coordinate 12,681 downwards.
TTACCTGATATCCATTAATTTACAAATCTTAGATGTTTGCTTTCTGTGACCTACTACCGACATGTTGTTTTCCAAATTAGCACAGGTATTATGCTGTAAATTACAGATTTTCTTATAGACTTATTATGTAACTTTTAAGAGCTCTTCACCTTACCAAGCATCTCAGAGTATGAGAAGTGTTTAGTTATGAACCAGTGCCCAAGGAACAAATTCATTCACTCTTTGCTATCTTGAAGACAATAGTGATGCTTGAGATGAAATGAAAACACCCACAAACCTGAATAGGTAGGTCATCTGCGACAGCACAGATGTCATTTGGAATAATAACACAAAGAAACAATGCTGGAAAAAGCATGCAGTCCGCTGTGTCTCACTGCTAATGTCACTCTTCTGCACACAACAGTCACTTGGAATTTCATAGTGACAGTGGGGCTGAAGTCCATCGCTTTTACTCTCACATACTCAATTTACCTATTTTAGCTAAGGGGAAAAATACCTGTAAGCAACTAAGATCTGTTTTATACAGCTGAGCAGTTTTTTTTATAGTCTAGCCATTACAGGGCAACATTACAATATATACTAGACAAGTCATTGTGCAAATTTGTTAAATAAAAGGTTTATGCAGATGATAATAATACTGATCACTAAAAGATATGAGAGTTAATTACTGACAGCCAGAAGGTGTAAAAAAATCAAGTGCTTTTAGTGTGGTTCAGAGAATTATAGGCTAACAAGAACACGTAACAGTAAGGTTGCTTTTTGTTGTTTTTATCACCATCATTACATAAATGTCTGTCATTCAAGTGGTAAAAATAGGCATATTTGTATGTTTTAAAGTCTGGCCATAAGGCTTCAGATGAATACAAGACTTCATGATTTGTCTTGAGCCAAAGTCCTACTTTTGACTAAGAAAGATCAAGAAAAATCTTTCTCAATCTCTTTGCTTCATGCCTTTTTTTTTTTCCCTTCAGAAATAGTTAATACTAAACTCTGCGATGCTGGTATTACTTGGTCTGGCTGATTGAACAGTTGACATTTTATTTTCTGGTTGAGACAGTTTTTGTATGCAATTCTTATTTTCTTTTCAATGAAAAATAGATTATCATTTACCTTATTAAGTAATATATCCATCTAAATAAAATTTAACTAGAACTTTTTAACATATCACGAGCAATAAATGCTATGTTAATTCTATTGCAAAGAAGAATTTCCAATTATTTTTAGCTTATGCGATTAGATACATGACCACAGTTAGTGTATTGTGTATGAATATCGTAAGAATCATAAGAACCATAAACACATATACATTATGTATCCTAATATTTTGCTTGCCTTACTGACAACAATACTGGGCAGGTGACATAAGGTGTATGAATTTTTCATTCTTTCAGCTTCCTGTGGCTTTATCTTTGGCTTTGTCATGGATTATTCAAAGATAATGGTTTGGGGTCCAGTATTACACTTGTTACACTTGTCACACTTGTCTGTGTCTAGAAATACATGTATTTTATAAAATTTGTGAGAGAACAAGACAGAAAGAGCTATATTTGCATTATGAGATTATAAATTAACAAACAAAAAAAAAAAAGCCAAAATAGTAACCAAGTGTTTCAATATACAGATACAAGAGATATCTGAAACTTCAATTTGCATTCAAACAATTCAGATGACTGAATTAGAACTTAAAATTTGGTGTGCACAAGCACACAGTTGTGAATGATGATAAGTGTATTTATCATGTTTAAGGAAATTGGTTGTTCGATAATATATTGGACATCTTAAAATAACATTCAAGAATAGGCTGCTAATTTATTGCCCTAAGGACACGTCAGGATTTGATTGTCAATATGTTCAGGTGTAAAGAAACCTGGAAAGCAAATCTTCCTTCATTGTGTGACATGGCTCATCACATAAAAATGACATTTTTCAGCAAATACAGTACAATGGAAATAATTACATTTTCAGTAAGCATAGATATATTTATGTAGTATTTGAATGACTACAGTGTGGCACAAGTTATAGGATTTATTTATAAGTGAATATGAAAATCAAGATTTTCTTTACTTGTAAGTGATGGATAAGCTGGACGTCAGGTCTGTGCCTGCATGAACAGTCAGTGCTCTTCAGTCACTCATTTATTCAGTGGTTGAGGAACTCCCCAGCCAGTCATCTGCATAGAGGAGCAGTAATAGCAAGAAACTGTGACTAATTAGTAATGAAAAATTGAACAAAGAAAAGATGAACCTGTTACTGACTGGGGCAAGTGATTTAATGACAGTGGATACAAATAGGACAGAAGTACTGTTGTGGTTTAACCCCAGCCAGCAGAAAATAAACGCCACGCAGCCACTCAGTCACTCCCCACCCTCCCCCCTCCCCCACTGGTGGAATGAGAGAGAGAATCGGGAAGGGTACAAGTAGGAAAGCTCCCTGTTTGAGATAAGAACAGTTTAATAATTGGAATAAAACAGAAGCAGAACAGCAATAATAGCAAATGGGAACAACAACAATAACAGAATATACAAAGCAGACAATGCACAGTGCAACTGCTCACTGACCGTGTGTCCTGAACCGGGCGCGAGCCCCCCCCTACACCTGGTTTTTATACTGAGCATGATGTCACATGGTATAGAATACCCCATTGGCCAGCTAGGTGCTCCCCCCGCCCTGGTGCAGGCATCACCCAGCAACAGCCAAAGCGTCAATGGGCCATTAACGCTCCTTTCATACCTAATGAAACACAGCACAGCACACCCCCAAGCTATGGGGAGGAAAGTTAACTCTGTCCCAGCTGGAACCAGGACAGGTACTCAATGCCTTCATAGCCTCAGTCTTAACAACAAAGACTAGTGAAGGGATTAAAGGAGAAGAAAGTGGATGCAGATCAAGTCAGGGGTTGCTTGGGAGAACTTGGTTCATAGTAGATCCATGGTGCGAGACAGGCTGCATCCAAGGATGCTGGGAGAGCTTGGCCAATATCCTCACAGGCCTGCTCTTTAACGTCTTTCAAAAACTGTGAAAGTTGGAGGAGATCTGTGATGATTGGAAGAAAACAAATATTACACTCTTTATGAAAAAGCACCAAAATAACAATCTGGGGAAGTATAGACTACTTAACCAACTTCAATACCAGGGAAAATCATAGAGTGGGTCTTATTGAAACACCTTTCCATGCCTGTNTTATAGGATTTATTTATAAGTGAATATGAAAATCAAGATTTTCTTTACTTGTAAGTGATGGATAAGCTGGACGTCAGGTCTGTGCCTGCATGAACAGTCAGTGCTCTTCAGTCACTCATTTATTCAGTGGTTGAGGAACTCCCCAGCCAGTCATCTGCATAGAGGAGCAGTAATAGCAAGAAACTGTGACTAATTAGTAATGAAAAATTGAACAAAGAAAAGATGAACCTGTTACTGACTGGGGCAAGTGATTTAATGACAGTGGATACAAATAGGACAGNAGGATGCTGGGAGAGCTTGGCCAATATCCTCACAGGCCTGCTCTTTAACGTCTTTCAAAAACTGTGAAAGTTGGAGGAGATCTGTGATGATTGGAAGAAAACAAATATTACACTCTTTATGAAAAAGCACCAAAATAACAATCTGGGGAAGTATAGACTACTTAACCAACTTCAATACCAGGGAAAATCATAGAGTGGGTCTTATTGAAACACCTTTCCATGCCTGTGAAGGAGAAGGTGACTGGGAACAGTCAGCATAGATTTATCAAGAGTGAATCATGCTTGACCCAGTGGATTGCCTTCTGTGATAAAATAACTAGATATTTGATCAGCAGAAGAGAAATGGATGTCATTTACTTCAGCTTTAGCAAGGCTTTTGACATTGTCTTCCACAGTGTTCTTGTATCCAAGTTAGAATAATACAGTCTGGATAGGAGAACAATCAGATGGATAAAAAACTCATTGGATGGTTAGACTCAGCAGGTAGTGGCTAATGAGTTGTACTCTGCCTGGATGCTGGTAACAAGTGGGATAACATAAGGACCAGTCCCGCTTAACATCTTGATTGGTAACCTGGAGGAGTTTATGGAATACTTGCGCATAAGGTGTTCAGTAGACACCAGACAAGGAGGACCAATTGATTTGCTTGAGGGCAGGGTTGCTGTCCAGGGGTACCTGGACAAGCTGGAGGAAGAGATTGGCAGGAAATTAATGATATTCAACAAAGATAAATGCAAACTCATACACCTGGGAAGGAATAAACCCCTTTACAACAATACAGGCTGGGAACTGACTGCCTGACGAGCAGCTCTTCTATAGCAGGGTTGTAGGATGTGGTGGATAGCAAGCAGAGCATAAGTCTGCAGTGTGTCCTGGCAGCAAAGAAGGCCAACAGCATTCAATAAAGGATGCCCTTATTGAGGGAGGGAATCACCCCCCTTTATTCAGGACTCATTAGACCATATATGGAATACTACCTGCAATTTCGGGCTCCCCAATGCAAGGAAGACATCAATAAGCATGACTGAATACAGGGAAGGCCAGCAAGACTGTTGGGGGCTGCATCTCTTTCCCTGTGAAGAGAGCTGCGGGACCAGGGATCTTTCAGCCTGAAGAAGAGATGGCTTTAGGGGAACCTAAGAGCAGCCCTGTGGTACCGATGCAGAGGCGATTGAGGAGACACCAGCCAGGCTTTTCACAGTAGTGCATAGTGGAGGGCTGAGAAACAATGTGCATGAGCTGAAACAAGAAAGGCTCAGGCTGGATCTAAAAAAAAAAAATCACCAAGAGGACAGTCAAGCAGCAGAGCAGAAGAGACCAGAGAGTTTTTGTTGTTTCTGTCCTTGGAGGTCTTCAAGGCACTGGACAAAAATCTGAGCAACCTAGTCTGGCCTTATATCCAGGACAACAAGAGGGAGGTTGAACTGGACACTTCCTCAGGTTCTCTTAAACCTGAATTACTTCAATGTTCCTATTCTATGATCTTGTTCTATGCATGTGCTGGAATGGTCATGTAGAACCACAGGCCAGCTGGACTATAAAAACCGAGCAGAAGAGTGGTCAGTGAGCCAGTCAAACTGAAGATGCCACCGCAAGAACCCTTACAAGAGAGACTCCCTTTGCCACCATATAATGACTGACCATCCTGTCTGATTTGACTCCTTACATGAATGCCAACACCTCAGTAAGTTAGTTTTGCTTTTAACAAACACTCTCAGTGTCTGTACAACACCAGTATGAAGTAGATTAATCAATTTAGTTATTTAGTCAATTGTATGAGAGATTTTGTGGTTGGTTTCAGCATGCAAAGGCAATTTTATATTTGTTAATATTTTCTACTTCTGTCATGGTTAAAAGCTCAAATTCATATTTCAGGTTTTGGCTTTATATTATTTGTTCGTATCTCGTGTAGGAGGAAGTGATATGTGGGAATGTGTATGTCTTTATCAGTTAGTAATCTTTAAAATTACCATTGACAGATTCAGGATAGGGTTAAGAAAGAAGGACTATACTGAAAAAGCTAGTACTTAAAAGTTGGTGTGAAAGTGTAAGTATTACAGTTTTTGTTTTTGTTTTGGAAAAAAAGTGGTTCTAGCCCTTATGAATGTGAAGACAAACTTATAAGTGTCTGAGTCAAACAGAGAAGTCTAGATTTTGCTTTAAGTTTTGAAAAACCTGACTGTTACAGCTGACACCTTTATAAAAGTTTGGAACATGGTGGCAGAGCCCTAGCCAGAGATAATTTGAAAAGTATGAAGGAAACCTTCAGTGAGGAAGCACTATGAAAGGGAAATGGGAATGACACTTCTGTAGTTTCTGATTCCCATTCTTAGTTTTGGCATTCCAAAACTAAGGTAGGAAGACAGCAAATATCAGCACTGCTCACAACAGGGCTATGAGCAATGACCACGTAGTGGAGAAATGGATTGTTCCAGCTTTTAAATATCACAGTGGGGCAAACATTTTTATTGCCTTCTCCTACCTAGGATTGTCTCCTTCCTGTAACTCTTATTAACGCTTCTACACACAGGCAAATTTAAGACAAATTGTTCAGAAAGCAAATACTCCAAAATGTCTTAGAACCAAACTGCTGACAATATGCAACTAAAAAAAAAAAGAATTAGGATAAACTTCATAATTTTTGCTTAATTTAATGTCTTTTCCTACCCTCTCCATCCTTTTACTTTTTTTTTTAATGGAGTACCTTACACATCCTCTGACCCATTAAAAACAATCATCTGATTCATTTTCCATTGCAAAAGGTAAAAGTAAATGTGTAGTCCCAGTCTATTTCAATTTTATGTAACTCAGATGCCTGAAATGTAATCTGTGAAGTGATTTCTTAGCTTGAAAAGCAGGCTGAACTGTGACTGAAATCTGGCATTCTCATGACACTCCAGGCCCCTTAAGAGTCATGGGTTCCATCCAGGGGAACAAGTACCCAGAGTTGAAAACGGTCCAGTAAATTGTTTCCTAGCCTGTTTGCTTTCATTGTATCCAGGAATGCAGTGGAAAAAGCTGCTGACAAGGTGAGTGGGAACAAAGGGAGATGTTTAAAGGGGTTTATCATCATAAGAGGTGGGTGAAATACAATGGAAGTTTCCGACTGTTTCATACACAATTTCAATCAACCATTTGCCCTAGCACAAATATGCATAGTGGACTGCCCTAACAGAGAAATTATTTTGGCTGTGTCATTGCACAATAAATTAATGAGTGTCTTGGACATCTGTGTCTAAGTTGACTTTTCTTTTGTTTGCCTCAGAGGTTTTTGAAGATGTCTCCAGTGATGGTGGATAATTGGGTTCCTACAGCTTCTTCCATTCTGTGCCTCTGAGATCCTTCCTCTAGTGACTGTGACCTCTCCTATCCTTCTTTTATTGTTCTAGGATATAACCATCTCTATATTTCTACAGAGGATTCACCTTCCACACTTCAGCTTCTGAGGAATAAATGACAATGTGCTGTGACCTTTTATACTAGCACTTCACAGTCTCATATGAATTGCAATTACATTTTCTCTTTTGGCATGTGTGGCCCCTCAAGGTTTTACACAGCTTAAGATCTGTGGCAGCTCTCTCCTGAGCATCAGAAACAAGATATCCCAGATGAACAGCAGCTGCACATTCAAGTACAGAATTATTTCTCATGCAAAAAAGTATAAATATTCCTGTAAAAATCAAAAGAACTATTCAGAGATGAGTGAGACATTTAGTTAGTAACACAAATGTCAGTTTGTCCATTGAAAACCTGTTCTGTTCCTACTTTCACAGTATACATTCATAACCCATACTTATGAAAGATCTTCGGGAATTGGTAATTTGTCATTCAATGATCTAAGAAAAACCATGGGTAACAACCTATGTAATGAAAGTTGTGGGGATTTATGTGTCCCTCATTCTAAGAAAAGAATTGAAGTGAATGGACTTCTAGAATTAAAATCAATATATCTGAGAGAACATACTCAAATCCAGAGGCAGGAGATATGTTGAGTCACCTTGAGAATATCTAGAAGCTCTGTTCATGTTTGTACTGACTTATGTACATATTTGTTAATAACCTTTCCAGTTAGTTTTGTAACAAAACTTGAGTAAGCATCTTGATCTTGTGATTTTTCTTTTGATTTCTGTTTTGTGGACATGATTCTGCAATATTGGGGAAAAAGATGTGCTTGTGCAGACAAGCAAAGAGTTTGTTCTAAATTCCTTAGAAGGTCAAGGAGATGCAGAAATCCCACACATCAGAAGAGAAGCCCAAAGAAAGACTACCACTAACTTCTCTTAGAACTTTTACATTAAGACAAAAGATCCTCCCCCCCGCCCCAGTTATACAGGTCTTCTGTAGGTAAAAATTTTGCCTTGCCATTATTCACCTGACAATTGCATTGTCTTCTGAGGACTGTGATCTTTTGTTATCACACCAAACAAGTTCTCAGAATGTAAAGCACATTCTTTAAAAATGTTCAGAAAGTTTGTAACTGAATCCTTGCTGAAGGAAAGTAAGAAAATGCCTAAAAATCAGAGTAATATCTTTATAAAGAATGACTAGAGGTCACCACAAAATTTTAAGAAACAGGGCAAAATTAATGTATACGTTATAAAGCTTTTTTTAGACTTGTATTACATGGCAGACCTGTAAGTGTGGGAAAGCAGTAGTCTAGAATCAGTGCAAAAGTTTGGTGAAAAATATTTGCTGAAAAAGCAGTTTTGCTTTTAGAAATATCATTTGACATTCATTTTTGGCCATCACTTTTCTAAACATGACTCCATTTGACCATCTTCAACATTTACCTAATCTGGAGTATTATCCTTGTGCAGACAAAAATATGTATGCAAGGAGTGTTATTTATTTCTAAGATGTAGGAAGAAATAAAGCCTTTGAAGAAGCCCCTGATAAAACAGTCTTATAAACCAAAACAACAGAAAAAAGATAAGAAATCTGTATCCTGAAAATCCCCAGATAATACACATCTGATTTGCATTCCTCACCAGACTCCATACTATCCATAAATTGACAATTTCTTTAACTTTTTAGTATTTTTATTTTATTTTACTTGATTCGCTTGATTATTAAAAAACAGTGTTCAGAATCTGTAATTTGGATGGTAATAGAATCTTCATTTTCATGCAAATTAGGCTGCACAGCATTCAAATACTGGGGTTTGGAAATAGAAACTTAGAGCATGCATGCTAGATAATGCTTAAAATGTTGTTAGAGGACACAAGAATATTTTTGGTGAAAGCTACCAGAACACTCTGATCAGGCAAAAACCTGTAATATGACGGCTAACATGATGGATCCACCCTGAACATGATGGATTCAAGATTACCTGGAACATTGACGTTATTGGGCCTACTTGCTAGCTCAAGAAAAACTCTGGGGAAAAAAAGGCCCACAAAACACGACATAAGCACAGAGGTAAAGCAATTCAGTGAAAACTGCTGTGAAAGTGGAACAGAAATCAGTCTTTAATAAGTACAGTCTTTGTTCCTAATAGGAACTTCCAGCTGATTAGGGAAACCTGTTTATGAAAACAATGAGCAATCCCGGAAGAAAAATAAATTAAATTACAGGAAGCCACTTCTTACTGGTTTGAACTAGTTCTGTACTTTCTGCTGAAGAGATCAATTTTCTTTTATTCAAGTTATCAAATTATCTCCTCAGAGATTTTCCATTTCTTTGCAGCTGGTGGGTGTTTGGATAAAACAGAGGACAGAATTCAGCTTACAGTTTTTGAAGGGCTTTGGTATCGTTCAGGATAAAGAATTCAATGTAAATGTAAGATTATTATGTAAAAGAAGAGCTGTGAACTTGGAAAGCAATTAAAAAAGACAATGTAGGAATTATCATCAGGTTCATGAACAGAATAATGAAGGCTAACGCATCTTTTACCGGAGTTGCAAAATGCAAATGAATAACAGTGTTTATTTATAAACTATTAACAGTGTAGGCTGTGATGTGTTTGGAGATATAGCGTATTTTAAAATAAAAGATAAAATTGCTGGAGCAACTAATTAAAAAAATCTCTTAAATCCTGAATTCCAGGGTTATCAATGGGAATCTACAGGGTTAAGGATACTCAAGGAAATAAATAATATTTCAAAATAGTATTTGACAAAAGCAAAAGCTTTATGTTGGTTTAAATATTAACATGATATATTTCTTCCATGCAATTGCATTAATTTTTAGGAGAATGAAATGGAATCTGTGTCCTAGACAGGAAATAAAATCACCAGTATTGTGCTCTCAGTGCTAATGTTAATTGTTCTGAATGAGCTGCCAGCAGAGGTTTACCTGAGGATAGAAATGTGGTTGCATCTGATTTAGAAGAATATGGTTAGTTAAGAATATTAAATGAGAACTACATCTGTACTTTTGCAAATCTGTGCATAGAAACTAATTTCTCTTTGAACTTTGTGAAACCTGATTTTACCGAATTATATTAAAAAGCAGAACATTTCTGCACAGAAACTTTCTCCTCTACACCTCCAACAAGGGAGATGGGGAAGGTAAAACAAGAACTCATCAGGGTTTTTTGGGTTTTGATTTTTTTTTCCTAGATTTTATTTCCCTTCTAAGACAACAGTTTACATTAATTTTGTGCCTAGCCCTATAGCCCTATGCTCGCATATCCTGTTGGTATGTGAGGCCAAACTAATCTCAAAATTATCTCACTCTAAACGAGCAATTCTATACAGAAAACTGTTCTGGTTTTCNGCTTAGTTGCCGGCTGGGGTTAAGTCACGATAAAAACAAAACTTCATCCTCTTGCTGAGAGAGCCGCTAGGCTGCTTTTGGTTATTTTTGTGTTGTGGGGATGTTGTGGAAAGGTTATGGAGATGAGTGGGGAAAGTCAAATGAGGCACATTACATCTTCAGAAATGTAAAAAGCATGTAAAGCTTCACTTTGATCCTTGGGAAAAGTATGAAGTGGATTTCCTTAGAAGTAAGTTCTGAGCACATGCAGGAGAAAAAAAAAAAAACAGTATCTGGGAATAACTAGAATGGATTTCTAAGTGATAAATCATGCCTGACCAGCAGAATTGCCTTCTGTGGTAAAATGGCTAGATCTGTGGACAAGGGGAAAGCAGTGAAGGTTGTCTATATTGCTTATAGCAAAGCTTTTTACAAGGTCTATCACAGCACCCTTATATTCAGTCTGGGACACTATGGTTTGGGCACTAAGTGGGTGAAAAGACTGGGTATTTTTGAGCGCAGAAGGTAGTGGTTACTGAGTCATACTCTACCTGGAGGCCAGTTACGGGGAATTTCTTGGGGGTCTGTCTTGAACCCATCCCTTTCAATGTGTTCATCAATGGTTGTGCCCTCACAAAGTTTGTGGATGTCACCAGACTAGGGTGTGGTTGATACACATGAGAACAAACCTGCCTTTTAGAGAGACATTGAAAATATGGAGGAATGGACCAAAAGGAATATTAAACTGAACAAGGATAAATGTAAAGGTCTGTGTCAGGTATGGGCTAATTCCCTGCAATAGTACAAGGACTAGCCCTTTGCATGGCCCGAGCACTGACTGGCTGATGAAAAGCTCTGGAGATACCAGTGGACAGCAAACTGATCAGAAACACAGCCAGTAAGTAAATCGAGAGTGCTGCTTATTTTCCTTGCCACCCATTAGATCACATCTAGAATACTATATCCAGTTTTGCACTCCCTTTTCAGATTATTAGTATCTTGGAAGATGTTTCATTTATTTGAATTGCTAAATAGGCGACTACACAAATCTCAAATAAACAAATCTCTTTTGTTTTAATTAAGTAGTTAGCAGATTTTGTATGTAATGCTCCCTACCAAGGTACCTGCAGTCTGTCCATGCCTTTTTGATTTATAACTACAATTGCTAATGGGAAATAATGGTCAGAAGGAAGAGAAGAATGAAACCTCAAACTGAATACTAACAGAGAAAAGCAGAAAAAAAAAGAAGCAGGAAACTATACATAAACAAATATTTTAATATAAATTTCAGTTCATTTCAGTGAGATACTTATATCACATTTTTCATGACCTTATTTTCTAGTCTTTTTGAGATGCAAATTAAGGAATAAAACAGAAATCAATAGGAACTCGGGTTCAAATTTGTGCCATCATTTGTGCTATTCCAATAGGGAATAGTTACCGAAGACTAGAAAGTTCCACTGAAATCAAAGGTTGGTTAAAACTGATCAGAGGAAACTAGGGAATAATTATAGAATTGAACAGAATATATCAGGAAGTGCTCACGTACATATAGCAGTTGCTGATAACAAATTTCAATCACGCTGATGTTCACTGCAATAAAAATTGATACATGACTAAAAAGGGTGCATATCTGCAAAAGCTGCTAGGAGTGGGTTTTTGTCTGTTCTAATATGAAACCATGATCAAACGAAGCATTCAAACTCGAACTTGAGATAATAGAAGCATGGTAAACTAAAACGCAAAAATGAAGGCATATAAGGAGAATACAGTATGTATTAAAAAGGATGTTCAAAAAGCAGCAGAACAGTGCATGAACTTAGTGAAAAATGATTTGAAGACAAATATGTGTGAGAAAAATATTGGAAACAATAATTACCTAGGAAATATAAACCAGAAAATCTGGAAATATCAGTGCATTTCAATTAAAGTTACAACAATTTGATATCATTCTTATATGATCCAGATGTTGGAAAATGGTGACAAGTCTTTTGTTCAGCCTTGAAATAAGTAACAATATACAGAACCATATTTTAAAATGGAATAATGGATTTGTAAAATTGGAGAAATGAGCTGGGTTTAGATCTTTAGAAAGATAAAGCAAACAAAATATTCTTCTAAATCAGTCTTACCAGGAAACATCGATACTTCAAGTTTAGGTCCATTTGAAGTCTAAATTTTCTAAACAATGGAACAGGCCTCTGGGCTGTCTATTCTACTAAATTACCCCTCCAAGACATGCCAAATATTGCAGTGATATGCTGATTTCACAGAAGTGGTAGTTTATTTCACACCTGGGGAGGAATATCCCCATGCACCAGTACATGCTGGTGGCTGACTGGCTGGAAACCAGCATTGCAGAGAAGGCCCTGGGGATCCTGGTGGACACTGTTTTGAACAAGAGCCAGCAATGTGCCCTTGTGGCAAAGAGGGCTAATGGTATTCTGGGCTGCATTAGGAAAAGTGTTGTGAGTGGCCCTTCTTCCCCTCTGCTCAGCACTAAGATGATGAAGGGACGGGAGCA
>VZTQ01012697.1:0-36661 GCA_013400755.1 Pelecanoides urinatrix | reverse complement strand
TTAGGAAAAATTTCTTTACTGAAAGGGTGGTCAAGCCTTGGAACAGGCTGCCCAGGGAAGTGGTGGAGTCACCATCCCTGGAAGTATTTGAAAGACTTGTAGATGAAGCGCTTAGGGACATGGTTTAGTGGACATGGTGGTGTTGGGTTGACGGTTGGACTGGATGATCTTAGAGGTCTTTTCCAACCTTAATGATTCTATGTTTCTGTGATTCTATGAAATTCTGTTACTCTCTGTTGTGTTCTTCTAAGAGATCTGACCTCCCCAAGTCTTCTTTAGTTCATAGAACTAACATACTCTATAGCTTACTCTATAATTATTGAGTAATTGTTCTTCTTAATTCTCATAACATTTTTTTTCCACAAATGTATACCCTGTAGTTTATGACTTGAAGAATAAAGAGGTCCTCTAACAATAAAATAAAATAAAATAAAATAAAATAAAATAAAATAAAATAAAATAAAATAAAATAAAATAAAATAACAACAAAAAAACCCCAACCAACCAAACAAAAAAACTCTCTAGAAGATTCTGCACATATATTTTTTATGGAAGGAGTGAACTCCTGCCCAAGTAAATATATCTATCCCGTGTGTACAAACATAGTGCCGATACTCACAAATGGAAATTAATCATGTCCTATCATTTTAGTAACCCAATATAAAAATTAAGATTCTCAAAACCTCTATTTCTGAAACTTCCTAAGGGGAAAAGTACCTATATCCCATAACTTCATTTTAGAAAAGTTTTATTGTGTCTTACAATCCATTGTCAGAAGAGACATAGATTAAAAGAAGCTAATATAAGACAGTTTATAAAAACTAAAACATATCCAAATGTTCAACATGAGAGTGGAATTCTGTAGCCAAGGACATTTCTCAGAGGTTTATCCTGGTACTGGAATTCAGTAATACCAGTATAGTTGGTATCGTAATACTGATATAGTTGTAATGTTAGTACTTTGCCACGTGTAGTGTATATAGCCCTAACTGCAAAGAATTGTGAACATGAAAGATGAAAATAATGAATTTTGTAGACCTATGCGGTTGTCTAAAAAATAAGGTCAACTGAAGAAGAAATAATACAATTCCCTACACTTACAGAGGAAGAATAAACTGTCTAAACAAAGGTTTGAAACCTAAGCTTATCGGGTACTTTTGTAGAAAAATAATTCAGTGTTACGACTGAAAGCAAAGTCCGTAAGTGCACTAAGATTGCACTGCTTGAGAAGGTAACTTCATCAGGATTTATAAATAGGACATTGTCTCTAATTAATATGAAGTGAGATTCATTGGACCAAATGCAAATATTTACATTGTAGACATCTGCATCCGAGTAGTCGTTCGTATCCCTGTATACTTAATTCAGATAAATAGTCACTTTTAGGGTGTTATTAATTTGAGCTATTATAGATATTGGTTATAGATAAAGTTTTAAACTTTCCTTAAAAGGTGCATATTTTTCCCCATTAAGATGAACAATTTAAGTATAGCTGATTCTGTCTTTAAGTTGGAGGGACTAGCCTAATGTTCTGTTGTCCCAAATTCATTTGTGTATGAACAAATCACTTAAATTTTTTGCAGCCCTGAGTCTGTTTCAGGTCTGTCTCACACCTGTCTTACTGGATTCCTGAATGAAGATATTTTTCTTCCATTGCATAGACTTGTCCCCAAAGAGTGGACATCCTCAGAGTATGTCTTGTCAGTTCTCAAAAAGCAGTCAAGGTGAGCCCTTCTTAGTTTTAACCAGATTCCTGGACCAAAGTTTATGTCCAGACTTTCTGTGAGTTATGTACTCATAAGTTAGTCATCAGCCTAATGGATATTCTAGAGTGTGAATTCCTTAACAAGTCCTTTAAAACTGTATGAAATTCATGGCATAATTAAATATTCATATTCCAGAGTAAGAGTGACTCCATATCCACCTAGCACATTCAGCTAGTTAGAGATCTGAGGTTCAATATTTCCCTGAAAAAATTACTTCCAGAAATCAATTATTTTATAAAAAGTGAAGCAGCTTTAACAAGATAGATATTATGTGTCCTAAAATGTCATGTCATCTCCTGGTTAGAGCCTTTAGGGTTTGTGTATTTTTACTCTAGCTAAATTCTTATTGGTCCTGAAATTATTATTACAGAATCATAAAATTTCAATAACAGATTCTCATCATCTCCTCAATCACTTGTGTTGTTAAAGTTGTCATCAATGCACTCCAGAAAACTGCTGGGTTGTTTGTGCCTTGGCTGTGTTGCCCTTCCAGAAGATATGGCGATGGTTCAAGTCTTCATGAAGACTAGAATCATAGAATCATCATAGAAGAGTCTGGGTTGGAAGAGACCTTTAAAGGTTATCTAGTCCAACCCCCCTGCAATGAGCAGGGACATATTCAACTAGATCAGGTTGCTCAGAGCCCCATCCAACCTGACCTTGAATGTTTCCAGGGAAGGGGCATCTACCAACTCTCTGGGCAACCTGTTCCAGTGTCTCATCACCTTCATTGTAAAATTGTCTTCTTTATATCTAGTCTGAATCTGGCCTCTTTAAGTTTAAAATCATTATGTCTTTTCCTATCACTACAGGCCCTAAAGGATCTGTGAACATGATGCTTACTCCAGTTGCCTGAAGAAGACCTCAGCTATTTCATCTTCCTGATCACATGGTATGTAGCAGACACCAACCACAGCATCACTCATACTGATCTTCCCACTAATCCTGATTTATAACCTCTGAGTGGGATCCTCACTTGTCTCTAGACAGAACTCCATGCATTTCCACTGTTGTCTCACATAAAAGACAGCACTCTCCCTTTACTGTCCCAGGCTGTACTTCCAAAAGAGTGTGTATCATCTGTCCACTGCGGCACTCTGATTGCGTGAGTGATCCCATCATGTCTCTGTGATCCCAGTGAGATCATAACCCCACAACTGCACACAGACCTCTAATTCTCCTCCCCCCCTGCCCCAATCTGCATGTGTTAGTGTACTGGCACTTCAGAGAGGTACCATATCATGCTCATTTCCCAGAGAAGGTATGAGAGTTTCTTCTGTTATGCTGTCCTATAGATACTTCCTCATTTGGACACATACACTTGAGTTGAGTCCCCTTCAACCCTCTTTTGTTGAATAGGAGATCTCTTTTCTCTGCATCACCTTGTACCCTTTGCTTGCCAACTTGGTCCATTACTTCCTCAGTTGATTTTGCGTCATCATCCTCCACCTGCTTTGTTCCTGGTTTAAATTTTTCTCCTTACCAGGCTGCTGGTAATGCTTTTCCCCTATTGAACAGGTGGATCCTGTGTCTTCCGAGCAGACCTCGGTCCTCAAAGGCCTTCCTGTGATTGCAAAAAACAAATTTTGTTGACACCAGCTGTGCAAACATTTGTTGACCCTCAGGATGTGTCTACTCCTCCTCAAGCGCTTCAGCTGAAGCATCAGGTTCAAGGGGAAAAATGCCCTTGATCCTTGCCCCTGGAGCCATGTAGCTTGACATGTCCAGGTCTTCCTTGGTATTATTGTTTGTGCCCTCATGGAAGAGTAGCAGGGTGTAACAGTCCAAGGGCCAGACGAGTTTTATCAGCCTTCCCACAATGTCCTGAGTTTAAGCCTCTGGCAAGCAGCAAACATCCTAGACAGCAGGTAAGGCCAGCAGATATGGGTCTCCATCTCCTGCAGCAGGGAATCTCTCATTACTGTCACTCACCACTTCCTTCTAGTGCTACTGTGTGGCTCAAACTCAGCTGGCTCAAATGCTTTGTTGGACACAGATCCCAGCCCCTCATGTACATAACCCCACATGGACTTCATCTGTAGATGCAAATCTGCAGCTGATGCTTATTGTATTTTAGAGTGGGAAAAGAGATAGGGTTCTTTTCATAAATAATGATTGGTCTAACTTAAAAATCTCTCACGTATTCAGATTTAGCAAACTGTATCACATGTGGTTGCAGCCTATCTCTTACGCCTCTGGGTCCACTAATTTCACTTTTGCCAGTTTAGACTGCCCCTCTTTTGCCCTTGAGCATCTCATTCATAGATGTACATTTTTCTCAGCATGTATATAAGTAATAAAGAAACCTAACATCAAATTAAATAACCACTAAATAACAGGATATTTACACATTTCAGTGCTGAACCTTAGAACTTCCTGCTTGCAGTTTTATGACTTAATATGTAGTATTAATCAGACATGTTATTAAATTAATTTGCAATCATCAGTGATATCGTTTTAAATCAACTATATCTTTGTACCTAGCATAAATTGCAGGGTTTAAGTAGCAGGAGGCTACAGGGGCAAACTGTGTGAGCGGAGACTGTGAACTACCAAATGACAGTCCAGACAGCTCTGACACTGTTGTGAGCAGCGCATCATGTGCTAAAACTTCAGACCATCAGAGAAGCACACAAGACCCCTACTCAGACTTACTTGAGAAATAGCTAGGGACTGGCGACACACTGCACACTTCTGGAAGTGCTGTTGGAATGACACTCTGGAAGAGACATCTGAAGCCAAAAGGGTCACATAAATCCCTAATGGGACTAAGTGTGTGGATGAGCATGCTAGGACAAGAACACCTGAGGGACTGTGGTCATGGGCAACCCACAGCAGGGCAGGGATATCCCTGAGGGACTGCAGCAGAGGAAAACTTGTGGATGTAAAGATCAGCAGAAAGACACAACTGGCAGAAGTTATTACAGACACAACCCCAGCCTTCAATGCCAGTCAACAGTTCAGTTGGAATTGGGACCTAGCGAGTGTAACTCAGGGTGAAAATCAGAGAAGCTGAAACTAGGAAGGGAGAGGATAGATGTTTGGCTTAATCTGAGTCTGAAGAAGGGAAAGGAAAAGGGTTTTATGCAATTATTTAATTGTTTATGTTCTCTTTTTTCTCAGTAACAAAATCAGTGATCAGAAGCTTATGTGAATCAGCAATAAATTAAGTAATAATTCCCCAAGTCAAGAACGTTTTGCCTACAGCAATATTACACACAAATCAAGATTTCACAGAACTCTTTCAGGGAGCACCTCTGTGATTTTTGGAATATTGTGATGAAACAGTGATCTGCATTCTTGTGGTGCTCAAAGAAATGGGAGTCAGATTAATTCCAAGTCTTTCGAATCAAGAAATCTCAAATAAACATAACACCTCTTTCACCTTAAGCAGCTGGCCTTAAAAAAACTTGAAAAGTAACTCTCTTACTCTATTAAATCTCTGTGTGTCTGTAATATTGTTCAAAATCAAATGTTGATAAGTAAAGTTGAAGTTTAATCTGTGTTATACAACTCAAATTCTCCTACTAACTTCACTAGAAGAATAACTTTTTTTGCATTGATTTGAGAAAAGCTGCAAGGCAAAAATATTTAGTTTCCTAT
This sequence comes from Pelecanoides urinatrix, assembly GCA_013400755.1. Taxonomy (NCBI): domain Eukaryota; kingdom Metazoa; phylum Chordata; class Aves; order Procellariiformes; family Procellariidae; genus Pelecanoides; species Pelecanoides urinatrix. The sequence goes on along the minus strand of VZTQ01012697.1, from coordinate 31,292 downwards.
TAGCTAATTGTTAACTATTAAAAGACCCTTTGGAAGTACATGGCAAAAGTATTGTATATTTTTTGCTTTTTTTCTTCTTCTGCTTTTTCTTCTTTTTTTTTTTTTTTTTTTTTTTCTCTTTTATTCCCCTATCAAAGATTCAAAACAGATGATGCATTGGCTTGCTCAAAAATAAATGTCATGGTACTCAACAGAATGCAAAAACTTCTAAATTCAATCCCAAGTACTCTCTCAGGCTACCTGTTTCTCAGATAACTCATTTTTCTCATTGTTTTACAGGTCATGAAGAGCACGAAAAAAACAAAGGGTACTAGCAAAATCTGTCCTCCATGTGATTATGTAATTCCTGTTTGTTGATTTATTTTCATTCAGACGTTTTGAGCATTTATCATGATATTAAAAAGATTTGCAACATCAATGCATATGTATCAATTAAATAAGTTGTAGCAGCAAAATATTAAGACAAAGTCACCTTCTAAATATCTGAGAATACAAAAAAGCTAATTGCTCAAACTATTACAAATGACTTCCCAAAAATGTTTCAAATATATATGATCCTAAGGAAAACAAGAGTGATGGCAATAAGATAATCAAACCATGTGGCAATCTGTCCTCTTTTCAGGGATAATATGTCTGATAAGTAGATCCAAAATCAAACATTGCATAGTCTGGTTTTGGTGGAAAAAACAATTGTGACATATGCCTGAAGAGTCTGTCTGATTTTTGTACTCCAGTTTTATTTATACAAGTTGTCATATCAGAAATCTTCACTGAATTGGAACTGAATCACCATGTTATTATAAATATTATCACAAACCTCAATGCCACTTGCAGTTATTTGTAAGGAAATTTCAACTCATAGGGTTTTTCTGGAAATTTCTATTGAAATATATGTTTCAAAAGAAGTAAAAATGTGATATCTGTCAAATTAAAATACCATAAAATTCAATGAAATATGTGTGGGGTTTTTTTTGTTTAGTTTGCTTTTTTTTTTTCCATTATGCAGTGAATCATTGTTAGTATCTTCATTAGGACTTAATTCAGGTGTGTTACATTCACCGTTCTCTTTTAAATCAAACTACATCTCTTTATGGAATATTATCATGTACTGTGGAAACTCAGAAAGTTTGTGGAATATCTGGAGATATATAAGACAACAGAACCTTTCAATTTCTCAAGGAAATATAGTTAAGCACATGAAAGAACTTACAGATCTACCATATTCCAGTTTTGTTCAGAAGATCATAGGGTATGCATACCAGCTGTTTTCAGACTGATGGTTGAAAAGAGGACATTCAGGAAAGGAGAGGAAACCAAGTGATCATGAAATACAACTTTTGGTTGGGGAATGAAAGAAGCCCCCCAAAATCCTCTCAATATTTATATCTGCTCTACTTTCTTTCTAGTAGACATATAAAACATGCAATATTTATTTTCAGCCAGCTGCAACAGAGTATAAATAGGTTAAAAAAACATGGCTGTAATTGAGTGTTCATGAGAGAAAAATTAGATTAGTAAGGTCCAAAACAAGCTGAGCTGAGGAGTAAAAGATGTTCTTGTTGACACACCAGTAATTTGGGCAAATCTATAATAAACCTTTGAAAGGAGGCTTGAACAAGTCAGCTAATGATGAAGATCTCTTGGTTCATCATTGTATATCTGAGGAGTTTCACTTTAGGTGGGAGAGTTTATTCACCCAGAGGTTTACTGTAGTGGAATACTGAAGTAACTGATGGTAGCAAGAAGAAATGTTTGCCTTTTTCCTGTTAGGGACCTCTCTCAGTCTTCACCACCTTTCAAATAGGATAGAGGATGGCCTTGCAAAGACATCAGCCAGTACTCTCAGCACCTTTGCCTGTCAGGTCTATGAATCAGAAAAATATCTCTGTAGAACATAGCTACTTACACAATTAGAATTAATCTAGAAAAAAAATATTAACATTCACACAAACCAAATAACAACAAGAATCATGGCCAAGCCTAGAAATATTAGTTTCTTTCCTCTTTATCCAGTCTCCTCAATGTCAGCAAGAATCACATGATAGTATTTCTATGGCTAATTCCACATCTGTGGCTGTCATTTTTTTGCTTTCTCATTGAGAACTACTTACAAAAATTAAACCATATCAAATTTGACTCTCTTCTCTCTGCTCAGGTACTGTGAATTGTTAACGAAAAGAGATACAAGCAGAAACAGAGAGCTCGGTATTTTAATATCATCTGAATTTCTCATAATGTAATGAATTTTTCCTTAATCTCTGTTTTATTTTCTGATGCAATAGCTTCTTATGCTTCAACTTCATTCAGTCTTTCTCAAGAATGAGTTCTAATAAGAAATTACAGTTCAGAGCATACCGATTTTTTTTTTTTAATTGAAGATTTTTTCAGGAGGTTGTATGCATTAGTGTAATGAAAGAAAAACTCATTCTTTGGAAAATATATATTCCATGCATCTGAGGCTCAATATGAAACATAATCAGAATGTTAGGACTCCAAGGTCAATTGGTTAGTTTACTACTAAAAGCATATAACAACATTTTAGGTATGGAAAACATAATTTGCTTTGAGAAAAAATGCATAATGTTTATCTCATCTCATAGATCTACCACAAACATCGATGCTCAGGGATGATCATTTATATTCCCACTTTCATGTCAGTGTATTGAAGCTACTGACAGACACTGAAACCCACGTATTGTAAAGCATCATCTTCTTGCCAGTTTGATCGTGGCATGAGCATTGCCTTCTTTAAATCAGGTAGAAATAATTCTGTTAGCTCAGGGGAACTACATAAAACGTTCATGACAAGTGGATGATTTTCTAAACAGGACTGGGGAAGGAGACAGTAGAAACTCACAGAAATGCCAAAAGTGGTAGTCTCTGCCTGAGTGCTGTAATGAGAAAGTTGGGATAATTAATCCTTTCACCAGCACATATGGAATTTGTCTGTAAACTACTAGTTTTTTCAATGACTTTCCTCGTTAATTTTAAGCAACCTTGTTTCTTTTTCCTTTTTTTTTTTCCTCTCTAAAAACACTATCCTCTAATCTGCAAGCAAATAATTTACATTTGTGAGATATGCATTAACATTAATCATTCAGCTCTGATATCTCTGATATTTATTGAATGCAGGGGGGGGAATGTTGCCACCAAGGATGAGGAAAAGGCTGAGGTACTTAATGCCTTCTTTGCCTCAGTCTTTAATAGTCAGACCAGATATCCTCAGGCTACTCAGCCCCATGAGCTGGAAGACAGGGATGGAGAGCAGGATAAAGCCCCCATAATACATGAGGAAGCAGTTAATGACCTGCTACGCAACCTGGACAATCACAAGTCTATGGGGCTGGATGGGGTACACCCGAGGGTACTTAGGGAGCTGGCGGAGGTGCTTGCCAAACCACTCGCCATCATTTACCAGCAGCCCTGGTTAACAGAGGAGGTCCCAGTCGACTGGAGGCTTGCCAATGTGACATCCATCTACAAGAAGGGCCGGAAGGAGAATCCAGGGAACTACAGGCCAGTTAGCCTGACCTTGGTGCTGGGGAAGATTATGGAGTGGTTCGTTTTGAGGGCACTCACAAGCCACGTCCGGGACAACCAGGGGATCAGGCCCAGCCAGCGCAGGTTCCTGGAAGGCAGGTCCTGCCTGATCACCTGATCTCCTTCTATGACCAGGTGACCCACCTAGTAGATGAGGGAAAGGCTGTGGTTGTGGTCTACCTGGACTTCAGTAAAGCCTTTGACACTGTCTCCCACAGCATTCTCCTAGAGAAGCTGGCAGCTCATGGCTTACACAGGTACACTCTTCNCAACTACCTGAAAGGAGGTTGTAGTGAGGTGGGTGTTGGTCTCTTCTCCCAAGTAACTGGCGATGGGACGAGAGGAAATAGCGTCAAGTTGCGCCAAGGGAGGTTTAGATTGGACATTAGGAGAAATGTCTTTCCTGAAAGAGTGGTCAGGCCTTGGAACAGGCTGCCCAGGGAAGCGGTGGAGTCACCATCCCTGGAAGTATTTAAAAGATGTGTAGATGAGGTGCTCAGGAACATGTTTTAGTGGGCATCCTGGTGTTGGATTTGCGGTTGGACTGGATGATCTTAGAGGTCTTTTCCAACCTTAATGATTCTATGATTCTATGTTTTCATAAGGAAATGTATGAAATAATTTAGAATTTACATGCTTTTAAAGGAAATTTTTCAAAGGTTAAAGTTATTCTAGATTTGAATAAGTTACTTTAATCTATAAAGAAATATTGCTATCACAAACCCAGTTTGAGATTCTTTAGTGAGGGATTAAAGAAAGTGCCTTTGAAATTAGGACGGACACAGACTTTTCATGTTAAACATTTGATAAATTTGTGGATGTTAAACACATGCTTGTTAGAGAATAAATTTGAAAGGTTTTCTACTTCTTGAATTTCTCTGGTTGCATTTGGGTCTCTGTTCCCAACTTTTAAAAATGTTAGACTTCTATTCAACCACCAGTTTTCTAAACTACTTTTAGCCTCATACGTACTTTCCTTGTACGTAATGGAAAATGATTTTCCATTCTCTTTTGAAAGGATTGTGTTGTGAATGTACACAAGAATGTCAAAGGAAACATACTATTCTATGTGAATAAATTTGTATTTTGTAATAGCATCTTAGATTTGGGAAAAGAAAAAGTTCTTCTTTTTACTAAAGTTTGTCTTCTTTTATATTTCACATGTTTATGTCTTTCCCCAAAAAGTTAGGACTAAATGAAGTGTAAAAATCATACATGCATTTAATTTATTATATCAAAGTATTTTAGTAACTCAAGAACCAGACCCACTGTAGTAATTCAAACATTGGAGTGGAATGAATTCTGAAATTAAGATAGTTCAAGGATATACAAATGAAGAAAAAATAACAGTCTGTACTGTTACAAAGAGACATATCTATCTTTAGAAGTTAGTTTGGTAGTCACACTAAAGCTGAAATCTTAATTTACTTGAGCAAGAACACACACTTTCTTAAGTTCTAAATGCATTCATCCACCTACAGAATATTAGCACAAGATATTAATGGAAAAAGCTTCTGAGGGGAACTCTCTCTGTCCTCAATTCTTAGGTTTTCCTGAATTTTCACTCCAGAAAAACAAAACAAAAGAAAACAAAAAAACCCAAGGACCTGGCAACCCATCAAACCTACTGGCCTCCTAATTGTACTCTATATACTTGCATCTTCATTGATTATTTCCTTCTGCCATATTAGAACACATGCTGACCAATATCTGTGATGAAATCCTTTCATCTTCGCTCTTTTTTGGACAACTGGATAATCTCTCATGTCTCTCTTCTATCAAACACTATCAAAGGGTCAGTACTCCTTTATCTCTGATATTTAATTAGTTGTCAGTAGTGGATATGTCTCCAGATTATTTGGAGTCTACTTTTTCATAAATCTACTTCCTATCTTTGCCTTGTGATAATAACCTATAACATAGATCACACAGATATTCAGAGGCTTTGGAGAACAAGTACTTTTGAGAGTTACAAACTCACCATTTTTGGATCTATAGAGAGGTTTTGAATCTCCAACTTGATGCTGTGGCAAGTGCTGAACACATACTCCTGTGCTATTATACCGCATGACAAGTTGCTACTACGGCTGCTATCACTAGCTATCACTAGGATGAAAGGAAGAGAGAAAACAGAAAGAAGCCGAGTGGTGGTAGCAGGTGCTGCTTCCCAGTTTTCCATCAGTTTTCATTGGCAGCAACAGCCACCTCCCGGATGTTGTAGGGACTCTTTGGCACTTGCTGCCTAGGCAGCTGTCCTCTATTTTCTCAGGAGAGGAAAGAAATTAGGCTGTAGACAAAGGTCTGCTAAAAAATGAAAGAAATCACTAATGCCATTTATAACTCAATTTGCCAGGAAATTATATATTTCTAAGTCCGAAAAAACAGCAGGAGGAAGAAACAGCTTGTGTCACCTAAACTAATTCAGAAATGAAAACCCACTGCAACGGAGTAATGGATCAGCCGCAAATCACAGAAGTCTGTGATATAAACGGTGACAGTCCTCAACACTTGTATGGTCTAATGCTTGTACTCTGACTACACGTCTCTTTCTTTTCATGGTCTGTGAAGTGACTACTATGACTCCATTATGAAACTATATATATAAACAAAAAGCACAAAGTAGTGACAGTATATTTTCTGACTGAAAGAAAAAATAAATACCCACAAAAATTTTACTCCATTTTTAGAGTAATTTTCAGTATGGTCATGATTGTTAAGAACTTTCTAAATAGTCAAAAATATTTGAAAGTAATAAAGTTATATTAAAAATTTGAAATTGAGATAATTTGAGTAGAATGGATAATTTGAGTAGAATGGATAATGGGGTGACAGATATTATCTTGTACAGGAAGAAATTACCAAGGATCACAGAAGTCACAAAAAACCTAGTAAAAATAGCCTAAGGGGCCAATTTCAAGGAAGCATTATATTCCTGCAACAAACTGTGTTGCAGAGCATTGCAAGCTATACTGCTAAACTCAGCATAAAAGGTAAGTTAATAGTCTAAATTTCAACAAATATAAAGATAGCAGCATTGCAACAATGTGAAAGTGTTCTTACATATACCTAAAACCTGATATGATTTAGACTTTCTGTAATTTCTGTAATTACTTTCTGTAATCTAAAGATGATAAATTCATAACTAACAAAAAATTATACGATGTTCATTACCTAAATGCTGTACCTTTTAATTTAACTATATTCAGCTAAGTGGAATTCACTGCATATACATATATGAGATACACATTGGCAGAATGAAAAATAGTTACAATGTTAAAGATTTACAAACATTTATTTGCATTTTATTAATGATGTAACAATAAAATAATAGATGTGCAAGTAAAAGATCACAAACAATTTTATCAGTTGAAATGTTTCAAAATAAGGATAGTGATTACTTGAAAATAACATTTGGAGACATTATGAATCCATCAACATATTGTTTTGAAGCAGTAAAAATTTGCTTAACAGAATTATTGTTGTATAGCAAGCAGTCATGAAACTGAAAGAATCTTTGCATCCAGCACAGAACATCAAATGCTGATACTGACAACAGCAGCAGAAAAGGCAAACTGAAGTGCTTTTATCGCAGACATGAACACCAGCTGCCATAACACAGAAACAAAAATAACTGCACAGTCTACAAAGGGATGTGTCAACTGGCAAGATCTGAAAATGCTAATTTGACTGGGAAGTCAAGTGGTGAAATTTTTCCAATTTTCTGAGCCAATCACACACTGGCTTTACTCCTACATATGCATTTAGTATATAGTGTATCATTCAAAAATTGTGTTGAAATCTATTTTTATCAGAAGCAGACTAGCATTTATGATACCTTTAAACGTTCTTCCTAAAAACAGTTCTAATTTAAAGGCTAGTGTACACAAAGGTGGCTTCAGAATAAGAATAAAAAATGTCTGATAAGCTCTCTTGTAAATAAGAATATTAAAAGAAAAGAAAACACAATCAGATGCAAGAATTTGCTGAACTCTGTAAAACTTAAGACTTTATTTATTTCTTAGTAGCAATACTTTCCCAATATTTCAGTCCATTTGTTTTAAAATTCTCTGCTTTGTAACTGCTTCTGAAACACTAACTTCCTTTGAAATATTCAAGGAATTGACCTGCAAAGAAACACAAGTGACTTACATCTATGCTATGGTGTTAAGTAAAACAAATAGAACCACAGAGAATACACTCAATTCCTGCCTTTAATTTTGATACACTTACATTGATTTGGCATTTACTTTTCTGATTTCTGACACTGAATTTGCAAACCATTATGCCCATTTTATCATTGCTGAAACCTGAACAGAATTTTCAAACAGGTCTCTGTATCTCATTATATGTCCTATGATCTTGGCTCAAGAAACCATGTTCTAAGGAAATAAAAAAAAAACAAAACAAAACAAAAAAACATCCCAATCACAGAAAAGATTTTGAACATACAACAGTTAAATAAAAAATGTGCAAAAGAATCCATGTTTTAAAAGTTTTATTGCAGGTAAAGATCTGGGTCACCTTGTAGCAAAGATAGATGTTAGAATGTATCAAATTGCTTTCACTCTAAAACATTTTTTATTTTAATTTTATTTTATTTTGTTTTATTTCATTTTGGTTTGTTTTATTTTAATTTTTATTTTAGTATTATTTTATTTAAGAGTTTGACACTTTTTTTTTCAGGTTGGTGAAAGGGGAAAAAATCCATAAACCAACAAAAAAACCTATTACTAAACATATTTTAAAAAACCCACCTCTTCCTTTGTTTTTACATTTTAGTTGCAGCTTCCTTCAAAACATAAAAGGAGAGTGAATTAAGATGAAAAATTATGACAACCTCATAGCATTTGACATTGGAAAATTTTAGCTTTTAAGAAATACGTGTAAAGTTGCAGTGATGGGAACAATAATTTGTTCATGACAGGCAAGTGTTGGCCCTAAAGAATAAAATACGAAGAGTGCTATCAATAAAATAAAAAAATGGCATTTCTTTATTTGGTGTGGCAGGTTGAGGGAATAGCAATGAACTCACACTGATGTGGTAATTTTTAATTTTTATCTAAAACAAATGGAAGTTTTCCTTTATGTTGCATCTTGCAGCTTAATGCATTTGCTATGTGTAGGAATGAGAGCAGAAGAAGAGAAAAGCAAAATATATATTGCTTCTGCACACATCTTTCATGTCATTTCACATAGTATCAGTCAAAATGACACAAAGATGAAAGAATCAAACTGAGGAGGAATAGGTGCTGTCATCACATACACTTTTCTGAAATTCAAAACATTCATCAGTTAGTCAGTGTTAACTATAGCTGATTTGACTGTTTCTTTCCTGGATGTTGCTCACTAACTCAAGTTGAACTTTTGAATTCCTTAGACAAAGAGACAAATGAAATAGCTTTTAATTCCCTCAAGAAACACCCAGGTTGCATGGCAAAACCTTTTAGAAGTCAAGAATTCTAAAAGAAATGTCATAGTCTTCTGCAATCTAAGTTAGAATTCCTTCAAGCCCTGCACATCAATATTTAAAAAAATAGAGGAGCTATTTCTAAAAACTTGATTTGTAATGCTGTATCTCAGCTACAAAGAAAAATAATAAAAAAATACCAATAAACTTAGAACTCAAACAAATTAAGAAAAAGGGTAACATTCACTGAACAGTTTCTTAATTAGATTGAGTTCAGCAGATCTAACCTAAAGCTGAATTCAATGCAATACGTTACTAAGGAAGTGTCAGGCTAAATTCCTTGAAAGTGACTGAGAAATTTACAAGAACTACTGCTACATAAGACTCCTGCCAATGTGTCTTACAGACCCATGGTAATAATGGTTAGATTCTGAATGCAGAAATATTTTGAGATAACTTTATTTACAAGTGACAAAAAGGATTGTTCAATCCATAGGGAGCAAGAAAAAGTGATGTAGCAGGCAGACGGAGGGCAGACACAGACAGAAAGGTCAGAGCATAACAAGGGCAGAGAATTCAAGGGCATGTGTGGGTGATGGCTGTAAATGTTGCATCAGGGTCAGAGGAGAAGACTCTACTTGAGATATTAATATCCTATTAGTATCCTAAATGTCAGAGGTAGTCACCGATGTGGTTGTGCATTGCTGTTGCTCTTGTTAGTAGTGTTAGGCAGCTGTCAGTGGCTATGCCATGTGAGATTCAGGAGTGATGATAGTGCCCCTAGTTTGTTTCTCATCAGTCTGAATGTTTTCTGGTGTATCAAGTCACTCTTTGCAATCCCTCACATGCTGCTGAAAGGTTCTCCTTCCTCCTTTTCATTTTTTTCACCAGCAATCTTGTTACTGGATTTGTCTTAAAAAATAATTTTACTTGACAATATGTCTTATACTACGTAATTATTAGGTAAACCAAAAATTATGGGTAGAATTTTATTCGGTTTATGATATGGGTGAATTTCATTCTATTAGAACAAAAGACATCACAGTACATAAACAAGAATCTCAAATTTAATGAGATAAAGCAGACTGGGACAGGATGAATGAAAAAGTCTTGGCAGTTAAGATTTCAGGAGTATACTTGTAACTCCTAGACCAGTCACTTCCTTCACCAGCTGTCTGGCCTTGAATTGTGTCACAGAATATCTAGCATAAAATGTTATGTACTAACTTGTCCTTAAGAATGATATTTCAACCTGGGCTAATTCCTGCAATGAAAAACAATGTACTTTTCATGAAAACAGGAGAGATTACCCAAGTTACTAAGATATCTTCACTGGAACATATGATTTTTTAGTTTCTGGAAATTGTATTTAGCTGAGCAGATATAGGTATACACAGATAATTTTTGCAGCTAGTTGTCTAGACTTCTTTTAAAATCAATGGAAAGATATAGTCATGTTTAGTTCATGGATCATGTCATCTCAAGGCAAACTTATAAAAAAGGTCAGATGAAAGTGCCTGGTTTTCTCACTGACAATTAAAGATGACTAGTTCTATCTGCAGATGTCTGAAGTTAGGAGAGATGAATCTTATTTAGTTTCCTATAGAGGACTGAGTCATGCTTTCATGTTTTCTTGATGTTATTACAAAAAGCTTCTGTTATTTCTTCTATTTTACACACTATTTGCTGCAGCTGTGTTACAGCTAGCACCTAGAGGATTCGCTCTTATTAGAGTAAGCATCTGACATGCGAGTGCTCGTTTTTGAAGCTCCTTTTCTTGCAAATTCTGACCAGGAATCAATTTGAACATGTCTCCTTCAAACTAGGATAATGCTGAAAGCACTGGAATATGCCTCTCAGAGAGTTTTACTGGTGGTTGGATAATTAATAAAATATTCATTTAGCTAACAGAGGTGAAAAATAATCTACCAGACAATATAAAAGTGAAAAAGACCCCAAACAAAAAAAAGCATTATCAGTTATCCCAGAATTAAGGAATTCCTCAAAAAATTTTAAGATAATGGCTTAAATTTCACCTCAACAATTTGTAGTTCATCACAGAGATATGTTACTGAGAACAGTTCCAAGAGCACAGAATGGGACCTCATGGGAATCCAATACTCTACATGGTAGGACAGATGGCATAGTAAATATGTTTAAATCCTTTGTTTAAGTCACTCATAACAATTCTGAACAGTGACTTCCTAATTTGAAAACAAATTGAGTGTCCAGTCTTCAGTGTCATTGGTTGCCCTTAGTATAGGTTAATAATTTTGTCTTTGCCAAAAAATTCCATCTCTTTAAAAATTTTCTGCAAGGCTAGGGTTTCAAACAATACACAGTTTCCAATATAAGATCACTTAACTGGAAAATTTCACAATTATTTCTAGGATTAGGAAAATCTTTTTGAAAAGGGTAGACCAGATATAGTAATTTTTTATGTGGATTAATGCATGGAACAAGGAACATGAATACATTTCATTTCATCCTTTGTGAACTTCAATTTTCTTCATTGTAAGTTACCTGGCTTCATTCATTAATAAAATGACCTCTTTAAGACAAATTTGTTACCACATAGGTGGTTCACATGGAAATTATAACTCATCATCATATTTTCTAAATTTTTATTTTATCCAGTGTTCTTATATTCATATATATCACCTAACTATTGGGGGGGGAAAAAAAAAAAGGAAATAAAGCTAACTGCAACATTAACATTATTTAAAATGTCTGTATTGCATTCAGCACTATTCTGAATATTAAATTTCTTCTAGCTGTTCTATTACAGCCAGCTCAGACAAATGATCTGGCAGCACATGATGGTGTTAGTGTAATCAGGCACTTAGCAACACTGACATCAGATGCTGGCATTCTTTGTTTTGAAACAGCATTTGATCCAGAGTGAACTAGCTATACTTGAAGATTTAGTGCAGTAATGGAAAAAAATATGGATCTTAGATTGCATCTGGAAATTGGATGTCCTCCAAGAAAAGCTAAAAACTAAACATCTCATACCTTGTGTAGCAGGATTTTGGTATCACTGATGAGAAAGGGGTTGTCTTGCCTATCTTAATTTCTAAATACTTAGTGGAAAATGTTTGATGCTCCAGTGTGGGTTTTTTTTTTGGTTGGCTGATTGGGGGTTTTGCTGTTGTTCTTTTCCCCAGCTGTATCACTTGTATATTAAAGATAAAAAAGGAGTTAGGAATGAATTTATTATCAAACTAATCACAGGTAAAGATGGTAAACAGTAACACAGCACTCAACATTTTTCTTCATGTTGACTTGTTAAGAATATACATTTAGAAAAGGTAGAACACAACACAAACTGCTTGCTTTGATTTTAGAGGTAGGAAATGTTAGACGGAACCACAATACTCATTATGAGCAGAAGAGATAGGAGAAACTTTTTAATTTTTTGTTTTGTATTTTTTCTTTTATTTATGTTTTCTGTACAGCAGTACAAACACTCATGCACAAAGGAAACAAACTAACTTTGTATAAACAAACAAAGATTTGACATTTTTTGCTTTTTCAATGTCTGTCTTTGAAACGAAATAAATTTTAATACATGATTTCTTCATGTAACTTTTAAATATATTGTTTTGGATTAATTTATTTTGTTTGTAAAGTACTTTTCAACAATTTTAAGGATCCACGACTTCAGTAATTCCTTCCTTCTCTGCTTAATATTCAGCAATTTTATCCCAGTAAATTGGTGCCCAGTGAACAACTTACATCAGCAGTGAGTAGGAATAGAGATCTCCTAGAAAGTGTGGTTGTCACTGGGTTGTCTTCTAGATGTAAATAAGTGGAAGTAACCACCTGTCCACATTGTTCTTTCTTCCTCAGATATCTTGTTCTGTCACAGATCATGCTGTCTGTTCCTTTGTTTTCCACTCAGTACCTGGGTCAGGTAGACATAGGCCTAGCCTTCGAAAGATTGCATATTACTTGCTTCAGCATATTCCTAGTCTTAGAAAGAATGTACATTATTATTATTAAAGCACGCTGCAAAAATTCTCCTAAATGATTCAAAAAACAGCAGGGTGATGGCAATTTTCAACAATTTATGTCTCATCAAAACCTGAGCACAATCTCTTGAACAAAGGAAAGGTACTTTATGCAAGTTTTGCTTTTGCTGAATTTAAAGGATTTGCTACAAAAAGACCCAACAGGCTGTCAAGCAGTCTCAGACAATATCACAAAATTATTTTGTAATGCCTGTGTTCTCCAAAATATATTAGGTCAATATAAGTTCATGGGTTAGTTCCAGTTATACCTGTTCATGAAAGGTTTACTCATCAAAAAAGAGTTAATTTTCCGTGTAAGGGTACTTCCATGAGTACAACCCTGTGTGACGGCATCTGTCAGGGAGGCCACAGCCAGCGCTGCTCCCAACCCAAGGGAGCTGCCAGCCTGCACTGCGCCCTGGCACGTCGGAGGCAATTAATCTCCACCTTTTCAGGTACCTACTTTTGGATAGGATTCTTCCCAACATTAATCTGGAACTGCATCTCATAATTTGTGCCTAAAGTAGATGATGGAAAAGTAGATGATGGAAAGGGACAACTTTTCAGAGAGTGGGCAATGTAGGGTTGTATAAAACACCTTACATTACCGTACTGACAGGACAATTGGACTCAAATGGACCTCCTGCTTCTCTGGCTGAGATCTTAACAAATATTTTGGAAAGTGAACTATTTGCTATTTTAAAGACAGATAGCAGTAAATGTGTTTCCTTGGTAGGATGGCTCAAATAATTTTATTACATTTGTTTATTTTCATTTCTCAGGATTTTCCAATGATTCAATTTTTTGGTTTGGGTTTTTTTTTTTTTTTTACTCCCAGTTCCTCAAGTTATGTGAGTGTCTAAGAATATAAATACTGTATTATTCAAGTGGTGTTTTTTTTTTAAAAAAAAAAGAACCCTAAACAATTAAACACCAGAAACATATGATAAAATACCTAAAGCACAATGAAATTAAAATCTTGTGTCTATAGTCCTTCACAAACAGCTTTGTTACTATTTATCAATATGACTATATGCAGCTCATATACTTGCTATATTTGTTATCTCCAACCTGGACTAGGCTGTAGAGAAAAGTCCATGTCCCAAAAAACTTATGTGAAGATAGGGTAGATGGCTAGAAATAGAAATATAAATTAAATTATATTCCTATGTACAATTATATATAATATATATAATTTTATATATATATATAATATAAGACTAACTTTCTGGACAACTGTTGTATCTGTGAAATTATTCTAGAAATAACATGAAAATTAAGCAAAGTTAGTTTTGCTGAATAAAGCAGTTTAGCTGAAGAACACAGGCTGCATCAGAATTTTTCAAAATTCTACAGACCTATATTAGAAGTTATATATAAGATAAGACAGAAGTAGTGTTCCTGCTGAATGAATGATTGTGCACTGTATTACAGTGGTAAAGCTTGGACCTCATTTTCCAATACATTGTCCTTAACACTAATGCACCTTGAAAGAACTTACATTATTGTAAACCAGAAATCAGATCATCCATAGAAAAAATGGGATGGGGAAGCTAGCTGGGACTAGCTTCAACTATTTTTAAAATAAATGTGTGTTTATAATTGTTAAACTTCTATACTGAAAGGCAATTATGAATATTTGTTACCACTTTTAGGACTGGGAAGAGGTAGACAGACTTTAAATACTCAAGACAGAGCCTCTTCCTCTGCTGTTCTTAGATGCCAAGAGCTTATATTGGCATGGAATAATAGCTCATTGTAGTCCATTTCAAAGGCACCTGAGTTAGCTTTGAATAGGTAATTTGAGTAAAGAAAGTAGCACAGTTATAGCAGTATGATATTCCATCCAGGATAAGAAAACCTTAATTCAAGAGAGCTCTGTAGCCATACGTAACAAGAGGTATAAGGAACCTGTTTCCTAGGTGTATAATGACAATATTTAGACAGAAATAAAGGATAACAATATGGAAATGAGAAATAATGCTTTACTTAAAAAGGCATTTTAAAGAAACACTTTTTCCCACAGCATATCCCTTTTTTCCCCAAAAGAGTACATTTCAGCTTCTCTCCAATACAAAACTCTGTTATTTTATGCTTCAAGGTTTTTTTTTTTTTTTTTTATTTAAAATGGTAATTGTGAAAAGCTCTCAGGAGAACATTAGCTTTTCAGCCTACTTATTAAAATGTACCTGCATATGGGAGAATATTCCTGGTTTTGTCTGTTACATTTCAGGTATGTATAAAACCAATGCATGAAATTATCTTTTAAATCTTCAATCAAATCAGAACAAGATAAAGTACAAGTGGAAGTAACCAGAATATCTGAAATAGAAAACAGAGGCTTGATCATTTAGAAAGAGAAAATCACCCCCATTCCCCCGAAGAAATCTTATCAAAACACTGAGTTTATGCTTCAAGGTTTTTTACACCTCAATTATCTGTTTACAGTTCAGCGAATCATATTCTGGAAACACATTTCTCTTAAGTGCCAGTCACCAAGCCTCTGTATCACTCCCCCTCCTCAACAGGCTAGGGAGAGAAAGTAAGATGGAAAAGCTCATGGGTTGAGTTAAGAATGGCAAGATCACTCACCAGTTACCATCATGGGCAAAACAGACTTGACCTGGGGAATTAATTTATTTTATTGCCAATTAATAACAAGTAAGAAAGTGAGAAATAAAATTTAAAAAAAGCCCACAACCCTAAAAGCACCTTCCCCCCACCCCTCCCTTCTTCTCAGGCTCAATTTCACTCCCAAGTTTTCTACTTTCTCCTTCTCTTCTACCTTCTTCTTCTACCCCAAATGCCACAGGGGGATGGGGAATGAGGGTTGAGGTCAGTTCATAACACTTTGTCTCTGCCGCTCCTTCCTCCTCACATTCTTCTCTTGCTCCAGCATGGGGTCCCACCCGTGGAAGCCAGTCCTCCACAACCTTCTCCAATGTGGGTCCTTCCCACAGGCTGAATTCTTCAAGAACTGGCCCAGTGTGGGTCCCTACCATGGGGTACAGTCCTTCAGGAACAGACTGCTCCAGCATTGGTCTCCCACAGAGTCACAGGTCCTGCCAGAAAAACTGCTCCTATGTGGGTTCCTCTGCATGAGTCACAGTTCGTACCAGGAGCATTCTCCAGTGTGGGCTCTCCACAGGCTGCAGCTTCCTTCAGGGCATATCCACCTACTCCAGCGTGGGGTCCTCCATGGGCTGCAGGGGAACAACCTGCGTCACCATGGTCTTCTCCAGCAGCTGCAGGGGAATCTCTGCTCCAGCGCCTGGAGCACCTCCTCCCTCTCCTTCCTCAATGACCTTGGTGTCTGTAGGGCTGTTTCTCTCACATTTTCTCACTCCTCTCTTACAGCTGCCACACAGCATTTTTCATCCTTTCTGAAATATTACCACAGAGATGGCACTAACATCTCTGATGGGCTCAGCTTTGGGCAGCGGTGGGTCTGTTTTGGAGCTGGCTGAAACTGGCTCTACCTAACATGGGGATAGCTTCTGGTGTTTTCTCTGCAGCCCTCTGCTACAAAAACCTTGCCATGTGAACCCAATACAGTGCCTTAAGGGAGTGTAAGATGACTGAGGTGTCCATGAGTACATTGTAGACAAAAGTTAGTGGAGGTCTGTGCCACCTGATGCTTTTTGGACAAGTTACATTCATTATCAAATGATTGTTCTTCAATTCTTTTTTATAATTTACCTGTTGGTGAATGAATTATAACCAAAATCAGACCACTGTAATTCTTACATGCTATAATTAAAAACTTACAGCACAGTGTGAAAGACATAAAAACATTGTTCAAACCCTAAGAGTCTCTCTCTGCCATACCCAGGCTAATCATCTTGCAATAATTTAACAATAACAGTCAGGTAGTTAACAGAAGTAATTTTCAATACATGACTTCTTTTAAAAGATCTTTAGAAATACAAAGTACCATAGTGTGACACTTCAGGCTCACAGTTCCATGGATACAAGATTATAAATTAAATATCTCATTTACTTCTGAAATCTCATCAGGTTAACAAGATGATAGAAACGTGTTTTACACATCTTTAAGCTCAATGATGATTTATTTATAGTATACTTTCTTGGTTTTATTATGCAGCAATTGAGTAATATAATTAATTATCTAGAATGAAATATTCTTTCACTTTCCATTAACTTTTATACAAAAGGATATTTCTTATATTTTCCTTTAGCATTATCAGCTGCAAAAGAGGGTAAACTTTCAAAAGTTTGCCTCCATTAATTTAGTACACACTTTGTTTTCTTGAAATATTTTTTGCAGACAATTGAATAGTCCTTCCTATATGTGTAGTAATCTATAGCTATCAGAAACACTTAGATATTTCCGCAGTTCAAGACATCAGTTACTGTCAAGGAAACATATACCACTTTCAATCAAGTCTTATCTGTTTCTCAAATGGAAGAAAACAGGCTCATTTTCAGCATCAGAAAAGAGAGAACAGTCCCAGTACATCTCCTTTACCTTTATTGCAAGCTATAAAAATAGGAAGACCATTTTGGTGACTCAGTCTAATTCCTACCCTAAAATGTACTGGCTTTTCACTGAGACTTCCTAAGTAAGGAGAGAAGACTTCAAGACTCCATTTAAAGCCAGTTAAAGTCACATCACAACATTTAATAAATTGTAGGATTATTTTATCTCATAAATACTTGAGATCTGTAATATAAAAATTATATTAACTTTACTACAATCAACTAGAATCTAATGTATTTTGCACACATGAATAACATTTGGAGTTAGTAGGGTTTTGTCTTTTCCCTTTTGGGATAGCACTTGGTGGAGGAACATAAAAGCAGGACTGGTAATTCAGTTAATACTTGAGGAATTTACACTGTGCTGTGACTAAACTTCAGCATCACTCAGTGAATTCTATTGGCAGATCAAGGCTGAATTTGTTCATTGTCCTTGAAATTAAGCAAATCTTAGGTGTTAGATTGTGGTTTACTTCGAAATACGTTGCATCACTCCTGTTCCTTGCTATGTGATATTCCTTTAACTACAAGAATTATAAGTAGCTCAAAAATTATGAATCATATATTAGCTAGTGTAAAATTGCATAGCAGCATCAACAAATAAAGGATCTGGTTATTTGTTTCCTAAATCTATTTGTTTTCTTAAACTGTTGTAACCTGTTGTAACAGTGGACCTATAAAGATTAGGTTCTCTTAAAGTGGAACTAATATTTTTAATTTGGACATACAGAATTCAGATAGAACTTAATTACAAGTACATAATTACTTGTGAAGCAGCACTGAATATTAATTAACAGATATTCTATAAATATTTCAGCACATTTCCATGGTTATTTGATTCACTCTGCTTATTAGTTTACAATGTGTGCCAGATTTTTTACATCTTTTTCTTACGTAAGCAAAGTATTGTTAGTACCACTAACTGATACATAGAATCATGTAAATGATTAAATTGCTGTAGTGTACATAAAGTCTACCACTTTTGTCATAGTTAAAGAGTGAGCAAGGGGTCTGAAGAACTAAATCACATGATGCATTATCACTTTACTTTCAGAATTAGAATGTCAAACTGACAGATACTACAAATCTGCAACTATATATCTGAAAAAGATCCCGGGTTCAGCTCACCAGACTTCAGACATCTAACTAAAACACCTGAAATTGTGTTCCAGGAAGGCATTCATGACCTAAGGAGGGAGGTCATGAAAGTACACTCTACAATTAGCCTGGAGAGAATAGTTCATACAGAGTTCAGTTTAATTCACATAGAGTTACTTCAGAGATATAAGCCGCTCCAGCCTAATACTCGGAGGGAGCAAAATTAAATTCCTGCCATGAATCATCTTTGGAATAAACCCATGTCTCTTTATTGACTAAAGAGATTATTTTGAATGATGCCTGAATTCTTAAGAACAACATTAGCCTTTTGTGAATATTCCATCAGTTGCCTTAAGTTCCTATTAAAGTCAAGTAAAAACACAGACATCTCGAGAGTCCATTTGAACCTTACCAATTTTAGGATGAGTGGTCCTCTAAAAATACACATCGCTGTCCATTGTCATCTTTCTTAAATGAAGTACCTTACTTTTAGACAGATAAAGCTGGGCATAGCACATTATTTCCTAGCCACTAAGGTTCCAAAAATCTGCCTGCAAAAGGTTCAGAAAGTTAGATGTGTGAAATCTGGACCACTTAAGCAAAGTTCAGGCACAAACTGAGGTCCAAGACTTTAAACCTAAGGAATATGAAATATGAATTTTAAACTAGGGTATTATTACACTATCAAATTTAACATAATGTAATAAAATAATTACATAATATTTTGTATACTTTATTTTTCTAAAATTAATACAATTCAGCAGTTCCACAGTATTTTTTTTTCCATACAAAGTCTTTTATCTTCTATAAGCAAATATCTTGTATTTCTTTTTCAATGAGGAAAGTTTTCAACTTTGTTATATATCATACATAGCTCATATGCTTCGTTTTCAGATATTGGGATAAGCTAGGTTAGGACAATGACATCCATATTTGTATCTGTTCTTCTGTTTCCATATATGTATAGCTAGATAACATAACACAGAGATTTTTTTTATTTTTTTTTTAACCTCTGGTTCCACAGTTGATTATAATTATGTGTGAAATTATTTATAGATACAGCTAATCTGACTTGGATATCTAAGTACCTGTCTTACAGGTGCATTCAGTTGTATAAATGACTAAATTACATGAACTAAGCTTATAAATAAGAGTTGCCATAAAACTGCCTGCATTTATTTGCACCTGCAAAGTTTACGGTTTCAAAGAAGGCCCTCTCTTGGCTAGTCTCAAGATAATGTCCATAATGTAACATTTTTCTCCTAAATAATGCACATACTAATCTAGATGTTACTATGCACTAAAATAAAGATTGAATTTGACCTAGTAAAAAGATTCTAATGACAAGAAAGACAATACAATAAGGCATATTTCTTTGAATTAGCAGATCCTTTCCAATATTTTTTCCATCTGAAAAACGTCTTTCTAGAAACTGTCTAGAAATAAATAATACAGTATAAAATCCAACATTAAAAAGCTGTCTTCAACTCAGAATTCTCAAAGTTTTGTGGCCATTTTACAATTTTGATACTATTTCTAGAAATATTTTCATGCTGTCACTCTGGGTAATTACAATCATAGCAAAAGCTCTAGTGAGAATAATGCCTTCTGGTTTGTTTGTGCATTGCCTATTAAATCATGATGTAATAATAGTAATAACAACAATAACAGTAATAATGAACATCTACCCCTTTCACTGAGCACCATCCAGTCTGCATGATGACTGTAGCATTGCCTTGCAGAAGATGGTACTTGTTAATTTAACAGTAATGTAATAGATATTCAAATTTGTAAATTCTTCCTATTGCTATTTTTTTATTATTATTTTTCATCATGGTTGTTATTAATCATGTCAAAACACTAAAAACTATAGGCTTTTTTCTTTTCATTGAGGAAAATATATTTTCTGTGATAAGAGCAGTTTTACGTAAAACAAGCAACAGAATAGTTGAGGTGGAAAAGCACCTTTGGAAATCATCTACTCCAACTCCACTGTTCAAAGCACGGCCAACTATAGCAGGTTGCCCAGGTCTGTGTGCAGTCAGCTTTTGAGTATCTCCAGGGATGGAGACTCCACAACCTCTATAGGCCCGTGTTTGGCCACCCTTACAGTAAAAAACAAAAGTGTTTTCTTATATTGAAGTGGAATTTCCTGTATTTCGCGTGTGGCTGTTGCCTCTTATCCTATCACTGGGGACCATTGAGAAGGGTCTGGCTCTATCTTCTTCATTCCCTTTCATCAGGTATTTATACACGTGGATAAGATATTCCCCTATTTGCTTGAAGGAGGCTAATGACTGACGGCTGATTAGCAGAAGCTTTTTACTTTTTATTGTTCAATCAGGGGCATGAGTGTAGTACTAAGTGTGCAATTGGCTGTGTGAGAAAAGCACTAACGAGAAGGTCTTTATAACACTTAGAAGTTTGTTCATTACCCTATTCTTTAAAGATATATACTGAAGTTTTCATGCTGAAAATTATCTTTGTTTGTACTTTTAGAATGATAGTGGAGAATAAGTTCCATTTGGATTTATTACTATGTTATTAATTTTATTTTTTGAGTAGGCACCCATGAAAAGTGGATATATAATGCTTTTTATGCTTTCTTTTTTTATGTTTTTATTTTTCATCTTTAAATGAAACATTTTGTCATCAGTTTGACTGATCCTCATATATAGTGTTCTCATCCTGCTATAAAGTTCTTATGGAATTAGCACAGAGGCATGTTTCAGTAAAACATTTTTTTAATTTAAAGTAATAAAAATAACTTTAAAGATTACTTTTTACATGTTTTGCCAAGTGCATAGCAATATGTTTCATGTATATTGTACTAAATACTTACATAATACAAAGTTGTCATTGTTATGATTCATCACGCAGCATCTCAGGGCAAATTTTGGATTTCTACTCAAAAGCCATGCCCTTCATCCGATGTGCTATGCTGTCTCTATTGTACGAGTATTCTGGAGTATGATGGGATTCTCACAAGCATAAGGATGGGCAAGAGCTTTGCTCTAGACTGTTTACAGTGATTTTTCTGTACTTCATCTTTCACCGTTAGCATAACCTATAGAAGAGAAATTCATAAACCTTTTTTTTTTTTGACTACCATCTTATAAGTGTCATTGTAATTAAGTTCTTAGTTGTTCTTTTGGGCATGGTTCATTCACTGAAAGATGTTAAACAAAACTTGGTATACACTCATAAGCACAGATTTGTCTCTTTTTTTTGTTTGTTTTAACAGTTTGGGAGAACAGTACTTGAGAAATATTTAAACTACTGAATTCCCTCAGTGTTACAGAGTGTTACAGGTTAAGTGTGCTTTGGGCTTATTTTTTTCCAAGAAGTAATCAGATGTTTATTGTGAACATTTTTAAGTTGAGGGCTTTTGATCTGTTAAAGGTCTCTGATGATTATGAAAGAATTTGTCACCACTGAGTTTGCAGTAGCTCTCCAACTGCCTATCTGCAATTTCTGGTAAAGTTATTGGACTGTCTTCGTAGCACTCCTGTTCTTATTCTATGTTGATTTCTTTTGGTCAGTGTCCGAATAGTAGCTGCTGGTAATTTTAAATATCACAAGCTAAGGTAACATGCAACTCAGCCAATTAATTTCAAAAGAACTTGTTTACAACTAAAATAAATTCATTTTAGAGGGTGTTCCATTCATGGAAAAAATTAAGCTTGTGTTTATGCTGATGCTTATTCAAGAGAGTACTTCACTGCCAACAGCATAAAATACATGAATTATGTCTTCTTGTACTGGGGCACTGTTGCTTCCATTATATAGTCATTGTAAGATGCTCTCATGAAGAAGTCATACTGTCCTGATTTTTCAAGTATAACAGTTTAATTTCTAAGCTGACCACCAACAGCTGTACTTTCTGCATGGATGATTAACAGGGGAGGATATAAAACTGCTGGGAAATCCAATCTGCTGTCAGGAAGTACAAGGCATCATGGGGTATGTTTCATGTGAACCTTGCTAGTTTTACATTAACAAAATCCACCTAAAAATGTTGTTACTAATGTTTTAATGATTAAAATGAATAATGCTGGCTGAAAGGGCATCTCTGCTTTTACCATCTGTAACTTAACTGAGTATGTTATTATTTTAATTTCATTTACTAAGCCAGTACCTTCTTGAGGTCTCTGTCACTAGCCAATAGCCATAAACTGGATTACCCACTGTATCAATGTTATATGGCATTTATGCAACCACATGCTTATGTAATCCTTACCAAATTACTTTTATATTAGAAAGTAGAATAGGTTAACAGTATGATAATGAAATCCTAGAGCTTTGCAGGTTGGTGGGGATTTTTTGTTGGGTTTGGGTTTTTTTTTCCGCTATGCACCATTTAACTGTTTTTCATGTCTCTCCTTACCTTTGGATAAATAGAGATAAGAGTTATTATTTAGTGTCTGGCATAAAGGCTAATTTTTAAGAAAAACACACATTGCCTGAATCAAAGGTCAAAGTCTTGGGAGAGTCCTCCTGAGACACCAAGCCCCTCTCCTGTCATTACATAATCATTACATGATACTTTTATCTAATTTCTCAGATTTACAAGCCCAATTAAAAGAACCTCTCAGTTTCCTGCAGCCACCTTTCTTCCTTAAAAGGATGGTTCAGACTTTTTTCTGACATCATTCCTCGTCAGAACTGTAACTAACATATAACTGTTTTTCTTTGTCGATGCTTTCTAGGTAATTACCTTCTGTTGACTGTGAATAACCTTATAAATTAACAGGGAAGACAAGAAATTTCATACCGCCCAATACTTCTTCTTTTTTTTTTTTTTTTTTCCCTTTTTCTATCAGCATTTTCTGTTCTTGTCTTGGGGAGCAGGAGTTTCAACTGCTCACTAGTCACAGGTTCTACTTATCTGCCTAAATAAGAGTTAATTAAAAAAATATATATTTTTGTTTATTTTTGATTTTTTCATTGCTTCTAAATCTAAGTACTACACTTGTGTAAAAATCTGCATTTTAATAAAAATAAACATATGGTTAATATTTACAAGATGGGAAGGATTTTGTCAGTAGAGGGTGAGGAGGTAAAGTTCACAAAATTCAAATGGTTTGTGTCTACTAAGTCTTATACCAAGAAACAACAACTACAAAGCACCATGTGAAATTCCAGAAGTTCAAAGAAAACTAAATTTTCTCATTTCTGATTTCTGTTATGATATTTGAGTGTCTGACTAAAGTAAAAGAAAGATAAACTCCTTTTTAAACTCTGTGTTTGAACTCTTACAGTTTCAAACGCTGTTTGCCAGATCTAGATGTACGCAGGATCTATAAAAATCATGTCCTGTTAACAAATTCTCATACAAATAAATTGAAATGTCCTTAATCAACAGTGTTTTGTTAGTAATTGGGGAATGATCCAATAAGCTTTGGATGGTTTTCTAAAAATGTAGGAGGGAATTCAACATGTCTTGTTAATTTGAGGTATATTTTGTATACTACTGAGACTATTATTCATTAGCATCATACAGATTATATTTTCAGACATAAGAGTAATTTTAATTAAGTACATCAGCCACAAAAATCTGCACAATATATCTTATTAATATATATTCACATTTGACTCATTTGTGCAGTCTATCAAAAAATCACTTTGCTTACTTTTTAACTTAAGTGAAAGTGTAGCAAAAAGACAAATTTTTAATGTAAGATTTTTTACATAGTAATAGAATATAATTTTAAAGACAGTGCTATCATGCCTATCTATATCCTTTAGAAAAAGAGTCAAATGAAAAAGAGAAGAATGTAATAAAACATTTAATGACAGATTTCAGTTACAAAGAAGGTGTAAATATTGAAAATATTACAGTATATATCTATTACGACTATGAGAAAAACCAGAGGAGTTTCTTATTCAGGAATCTAACTGAATGCTCATAGTGAGATTATTCTTGTCAAACAGGAACACTAAAAGTAATAAAGTTTTGTTGGGTATTGAAATACAATTCAAGGGAAAATTATTGGGTGGCCTGGAGGCAAGAATTCTGCTTCATGACAAAATATTAAAATGAACAGAGTACATCTTTTTCGTGGCATGAAACAATAACCTTTCTTGTGGCAAATTAAACATATTGATCTGCTTCTGAAGGGGAAATACCTTTTCTGACAGTATTCTTACTCTGGATTAATAGGAAGCAAGGTTCTGGTCTTTTGGTCCTCACAGAACATCTCCACATCCTAAATGAGTGTTCTAAAATCTGTACTTAAAAGACATGTACCTTATTAATAACACGTAATCTGGATAACTCACCACCCCACCCCAAATTGCTTCAAAGGACAGTGTTCTGTAAAATTCCCTTTTGAAGTCTCTTAATATAATCTTGACCATATCAAGTATGCTTACTGAGGCATAACTCAAGTTTTGGGTCCCTGATTCTTCACAACAGGGATTTGGGTTTGTTTTCCTTTTCTCCTCTAATCCTATGGGGATAGGAGTGAATCATGTTTTCATGTCCTCTTTTTCTATAAAGAAAAGAAATTACTGTTGTGCACACTTAGTGGTTCACAGTATGATCCAGAATAAGTTCTTGGTATGTTAGTTTAGACATAGTTTTTGCTCTCCTTTGCTAGGGAGACTGGTCTCAGAGTTTAAGTTTCTTAAACAGTGTAACTATCCATCAGATTTTGTTCAGACTGTGACTAGAAAATCCACTGGGATCTAAAAAATATTTCCAAAATAACAGAGACACAGCAATCATGTCAAAAAAGTCTGCCAGAACTTAGAAATCATTTCCAGACGAGACTATGATGATTTATTAGACAGCTATCTAAATATAAATCAGCACTGAATGCACAATATCATTTCTCTTTTATTTGCTTTCCAAGTTTGTGATGGAAAGAAAGCTTATGATTGAGTGACAATTAAGATATTTAATGTTGGTATAAAGGAAAAATACTATTCAAGAATATTTTAATAAGCTTATCATCCAAATATGCCCTCTTATTAGATTTTGAAAATCGAGGACAATTAACACTTTTTTTTTTAAAGACATTAAATTAAAAAGAGACAAAAAAATATCAAGTACAGACTAAGTTACTACAAATTATTTTAACTAGTTGCCAGATTTACTAGGGTCTTTAAATGATATTAAGACTATCAAGTTTGATCGTGTCTGTTTAAAATATATAATTTTAACAAATGCAGTTCTTGAGCCATTTCGCTTCCTAATTATAAAGCTCTAAATGTCCTTCTGACTTAGAGCTGTGGGGAAAGATGGAGCTTCAACCATATTGATCTACATGTCACTGTTAATCATATTAAATTCAAAGGAAGACAGGAGGACTGGTCATCTTTCATAACAGCATACAGATGGATCACAGAAGATGTAATCTCTGAATTTTCTTTAAGGTATGAGAAGGTTTGGACTTGAGCCTGTTCAACTTCAGTACTTATCATATTCCTGTTATCAGAATGTACAAAAAAGGATGATGATAAAATCCTTAGTAATACATTCATTAATCCAGAGGTTATCCCTTTCTCTTACAATCCCCTCAAGCACTGGCTTCTGTCTGAATTTTAAACATGGTGATCTTGGAGTCTGACCTAAGTCACACATTTTAAATTCAGTATATCCTGAATAATTCATAGTATTGATGTGCATTGGTATTTAAAATAAAACAGATAATGATTAGGGTCATGGACCTCCTCTTCATAAATACATTGGGATTGCGTAAATGTTAGCTGGGGACTCTGACACCCAGACAGAAGAGCAGCCAATTCTAGTTCCTGAACTGTTCACTTTTAGCCTGAATCAAACTTCAGTGAACATTGCCTTGGTGTTGTGGATGTGCTTGATCATTTACCTTCTAAGCTTGCATATCAGGTTCAGTAGCATTTATTCATTATTCTGGTCATCTCAAATAACTATAAGAAAAGTAATGATGAAGCCTTGGAAATTACATTTTCATCTGCATATGAAATATCATGGGAATTATGATATGCAAAAAACAAATTGTAGACAGAATTTTCCCAGTGCATGAAGTCCACTGGAATCTGTACCAGTGGCATCAGGTTGATGTTGACTAACAAAAAGTTTTACTTGTGGTTATATAGTACATATATTTTTAAAGCAGTCAGTGAAATGATGTCTTTATCAGAAAAACCCATTGCTCTCAGTGAAACCATACTACATAAAAAGTGAGACAGAACATATGCGTAAAGTAATATAAAAATAATTTTGTTGTTTTTTGTAAGAGTATATGTAAGGAAAGGGCATCCATTCCCTTAAAGTTATCTGATCAAGGACCTTGTCAAAATAAGATAATAAGGAAAAGGGGGAAGCAAAACATACCGAGGCAAAAACCTGATAACGGAGACAATGCCAAGAAACAAACTTGGTCAGATACATCAATTGATAAGGGTGTGTGGAGTGTGAGCATGATGTCAGCAAGATCATCTGACTGAGGACCATGTGAAAATGGCATGATACAGAGAAGCGGGAGGCAATAAACAAAGCATACAGGGACACAAACCCAACAACCGACAATGGAGACAATGAAATCCTGTCAGTTACACGAATTGATGGGCTACCAACAAAATGCAGGAATCACTTCAGAGGGGGCCAGCATGGATTTTGCAGCTGATAAGGATACCAGCCTGGGGCTCCAGGATGTTGATTTGATTGGAGTGTGCAAACTGTTGAGGTAATGTGCAGGGGAAGGGGGGAGCAGGGAGCAACAGAGAGCAGAGGGTAGAGAGAAGGGGCTATAGAAGGGGCCAGCTGTGTGTAAAATGGGGCCAGTCAATACATGTGTCTGATCACTGCAGTCTGTCCTCTTCTTACATCTTCATATTAAATCTTTTCTTCACTATGTCTCTGCATAACCTCTAACAGTTGTCATATGAGAAAATACTTTTTGACTTCACCAGGAAACAAGGAACTGCATATATTTAGAGTAATAGCATGTCAGTTGTGGTGTTTTTTCCAACAGATATTGTGCTTTAGAAGCATATGTGGATTATATCTTGAAGTATGAGAAGTAATTGTTCCTTTACCTTTCTTGGGTTTTTTTGTTTGTTTGTTTGAGAAGCAGGGAAAATAAATATAGATGAGAATAAAGTGGTGTTCAGGAAGATAAAATTCAAGGGAAGACTGATCACTCTTTTTTACTCCAGAAATGGCAATCCCATTTAAATAATAATTTTAACAAAGTAAAACAGCAAATTTGAACAAACAGAAGAAATGAATGAAAATATTATATTCAATCAACTATGTACAAAGCATAAATCAACCTGAAACAAAAACCTTTTGTGGTAACAAAATTATTCCACAATTTGTTATGGCAAGTTTCTGTCTTTCTCCTTCTTAAAAGTTCAATAACATCTGCTATCAGGAGATAGGCACAAGTGTGAACAGACTATACATTGACCTAATTTGACTGTTCCTCCATTTCCTAATGGAAGAATGATTGTCCCATCAGCCTTCTTAAAAGCTAAATAATTCTAAAAGTAGAAGATGCACAAGACCTAAAAACTTTTCAGATAGTATGATCAGCCTAAACAAAGAAACATAAAATTATTGATGTCTGAGTTAACCATTAGAACAAAACTGACATTTTTCACTATTCAGATAATATGAAATGAAGGATGATTTCTTACATTTTTTCTGCTAGAATTTTTGCTGTGGAACAAAGTATTTAATACACAGTTCTTCCTTGAAAATAGTATAGTGTAAGCGGGAAAAAAGAAAAGAAAAAGCTAACTTTAATTTCTTTATCTAAGTCAAGGGAAAAAGAAAAAAAAAAAAGGTGGATATCTGTATGTAGAACAAGTAAAAAGACCATACTGGGAAATCAGCCCTAGCAATCTGAAAATGGTCTGAGTCTCTCACTATTTTTATTTTCTTAATTTTTCAAAATACAACCACCTAAATCTCAGGGTGAATATACAAGGCATATCAATATCCAGTCAGCATTATATGAGATAGAATTATATAACTTAAATTTTTTAAATTAATTGCTCTTCATTAAGACTGAACCTTACCTGTAATTTTCTGTTTACTCCTTCAGGCCCATCTTTTTTCCTGCCCTCAGATTCATGCTTCCTGCTGTGCTCTCTGGAGTGATGCTCCCCATGTGCTGAGGTTCAGCATGAATCATTTGAGGGAAAAGAGTTTGCATTTTTTTGCTCCACCAGAATTCATTAAACCTTTTAAGGCTTGAGAGGTACCAAACTTCCAGGAACTGTTTTTTCTTTTTTCCATTAGACACTGACAAGTAAGGACTGACATAAACAACACATTATGTTTATGTAATATGGCTCAGAAAACATAAGTTCTCTGTTACTAGCTTATGAAAACTTAAACATGATAATAGATTTTCTTTGTATGTTTTAAAAAAATCTCCTAGGTGACTGCAATTGACAGCTCACAGATCAACATAGCTAATGTTTTAATGTTCACTATTTCTAATTTTATTATTTTGTTCATTTGACAGTATTTCATTTGAATTAAAGCTCTAATTTTTTTTTCAACAAGACAGAAGATGTAAACCCCTTCATTTTTTGTTGCTTCCTCTCTTCTTGTTTTCTCCCCCAAATTAATAACAAAAAACCCCTCATATATTTACACATAAAGGAATTGAAACAATTTATTGAAAAATGTTTAATTGTAAACTGTAAGTGTATTAATTTAGTGTCATCAACAACAAAAAAACCAAAACCGAAACTCAAAGAAACATGCAAAACCAAGAGTGGAGTAACACAGTTCTTTGTAACTACACACACAATGGTTACAGATAGGAAGTTGACATTTTTTCTAGGAAAACTTTGGAAAAATATTTCAGATTAATACTGTGGTCTGCCATGCACTTATTACTATTCTGTGTGCTCACAACCTTTTAGCAGGGTGGTTTGGATTTTTGTTTGTTTGTTTGTTTGTTTGAACAATGTGAAGACATAAAATAAAATACAAAAATCTTAAAAATAAATTAATTTAAAGTTTTAAAGAGTTTGCTGTAGAGCAGAAACATCCCTTGACATTCACCAGGGTTAAAGAAAGAAAAAGAAGAAGAAAAAAAAAAAAGTTAGTTTATTAATTGGGTATTTCAATTATGAGAGATGGAGCCAACTGCTCTTTTGTACCAGATCTGAATAAGTAAAGTTAATACCGAGACAGAATCATTTCATATTCCTTCAATATCTCTCTACAGTCTCAGTCAAAAAAATGATATGGATTATGGACCTTCACTGTTAAGGCTGTCTATTATTGCTTTCACTCTGCACTGATAAAAAGATATTATATGTTAACTTCTTCATTACCAACGGGACCTGGAGGTATGGGTATAATGAAGTATATGTTAATGCTGTGTGTATGTCATGTTTTACTTTTTTTTTTTTTTTAATCTTGTACTTACTACAGATTTTAAGTGGATTTCCTAGAGAAATGGAAATACCTATCAATCAATTTTACATAATTTGGCAGAGAAACAGAGATGTTAATATCAGTGTTTTTCTTCTTCCTTCATAAAAATTGTGGGCCCACTAAAGTAAAGACCACCTAACTGAGCAGAGACTACATAATAAGTCCCAAATATTTGACACCAAAAATCCCAAAAGAAGACATGATAGCTTTATATTTCACTGGACAGCCATGAATCCAACTACGAAAGAAAATGTTCTGGGATAGTAGATATGTTTTACTGCTCATGGAGCTAGTTATTTAGAGTGAATGTTATCTCATCCTTGGTATTAAAACAAAATTTTAAAATTTTGAGTTGAAGTAAGTGAATCCAGCTGCAGTTATACAGCTAGATGTTCAAGTAACAGCTCCAAGCTCCAAAATCAATGCATACAGACTTGTTTTGGTCATTAGCTGACTTTGGGATGTTCAGTAAAGCTCTTTGTAGAATTGGTTTACGTAATTTGTTATGATCTTTGACATTATGTTGGCGGTTATCAAGTAACATATGGAGTCCTGGGGACTCTCCAGTGACTTAGATAACAAAAGATAAAAATTAGCAAGCTTCAGGTGACATCTGGGAGGGGAGAGATCGTTTTGTGCATTACACTACAGTAGTCTACTGTAAACCTAACAATTATAGGATGAAAATTCTTGTCTATATTAAGATCTGATACTTATGTAAGTAGAAAGCAATTAAGCTCCTGAGAAGCCTAGCTAATTAAAAATGTTATTATTTGCAAAAGAGAAAAAAAGAGTGTAGGATAGTACACATGATGTTGGGGGGTTTCTTTGGGTTGTTGGGGTTTTTTGTTTGTTTGTTTGGGTTTTTTGGGGTTTTTTTTTGCTAATAGTATGATAAAACAATAAACCTTTTAATGCATTGACCTGTTAGGTTAATACATGTATAAAGTGGGTTTTTAATCATGAAGCATTCTGTTATAACTTTTATGAGGTCAGGACATATTAATTCCAAACACTGTGAGATATGTCCAAAGTTGAGTTATGGCAACATTGTAACCTTTCTGATGTTATTAGTGAAGATGTGATGAAAATACAATGTTAAACCAATGAAAATGTGTTGAGATGTGTTATAGGATATGTGAGTCTGTTCACTAAGACAGAATATATGAACTAGATGGACTATAAGAAGAAAATATCCATTCTTAATTATTTTCTCCAAGTTTCTGACATATGCCATTCATCTTGCCCCTGAACAAAACAAAGAAAAGGTATTAGAAATAACTTTTTCACTAAACTTTTCCTGTTCATGTGTTCACTTGAATCTTTTACTTTAAATCTAAAG
>VZTQ01012693.1:0-92480 GCA_013400755.1 Pelecanoides urinatrix | reverse complement strand
CCGCACACCATGGACAGCGCAGCCGGCGGGGCGGCCTGAGGGGCCGGGGCCGCCTTTACCTTCGCGTCGGCCTCCCGGCGGCCCGCCTCAGGCGTCGGGCGGGCGCCGGGGAGCGGCCCGCGCCCGGGTGTGCCCTTCCAGAGCCACCGCACCCCTCTGCAGGACCGCCGGGCGGGGGGGTCCCGGACCCGGGGTAAGCTGCAGGCCGGGCTCAGCCGGAGGGAGGGAGGCGTCGAATTAGGCGACGGCTATTTTGGGCGCCTCATTAGGGTCAGGCACTGCAAAATCTTCCATAAACTCTTAGGAGATTCATCAGGAAATTTGGTGAGGTGACAGAGGACGTGTCTGATTTACAGACTGCTGCTCTCCGAAATCTAAGTTTATGGTGTTACGGTGCAATTTACTGAAGGAAGAAATCATCCAAAGGTGGGTGTGTGTCATGTTTCTGGTGAGCTTCCTGCATACGTGTTCACACGCATATATGCAGTAGGCAGATAATGGACTTCACAAGTGTCATTTCAGAGCAGTAGCGTCTGGGTCATGACAAGACTCCACATGCGATTATTCCTTCTGGATCAAGACAAACATGCTCAAGATCTCTTCAACAAACGAGGCCCAATTCTACAGCACAGTAAAAAAAAAATTCTACAAGAGAAAGGGAACGATGGCTTTTGTTACTTAAAAAATACGCAAACACTTGAAGGATGAGGTAAAGCGTAATTCCTTCCATCCTCAGCATTCAAAACCTTTCTGGTTCAGAGTGACATGTGTTATAGTTAAACCTTATAATACTAGGGAAAAAAGTCCGTGTTTTCGAATCATTGCCTGAAGTATAAAAGCATAGAAAAGTTATCATAAATTACTTAGACTTCATAAAACTCAAGTATCTCCTACATTTTCAAGTGACTGATATCCTAAAAATGTGTACACCACTGTGTTGTATCACAATTCACATAAATAGCTTTTGTAAAGAATTTAGTGACATTTTCTTGTGTTTGTTGGCTTGCTTTAAGACTTTCTAGTTCAGCAGAATTTAGAAGTACGGTATTTGTCACTGTCTGCAAATCACACTTGTATTTCACCAGGTACTTTCATGGTATCTTCACATTAGTGGTTGTAAGAATCAGTAAATCACGGAAAGGGTCTTTCTTTTACAACAGAATGGAAATGGACAACACTCACCTGCAGAAGCGGAGCTTGTGCTTTAGCATTAAAAGGGTTTCTAGAACTGAGGTACTTAAAAGTTCCTCTGCCGTGTGCATATGTGAAATATGTCTCAACTAAGGAAAACAAAGAAAGCTGGTTTGGATTTTCGATAACAACTTCAGTTTGCCTTCCAATAGATATTTTTTTCTTTGATGGCGCAATTAAGAAAGTATGTTGGAAAACATTTCTGAAACATTAAGTCAGTACCACATCCAGAAGCTATCAACAAACTTCATGGCCGCTTAAGCCAGTGTGATTGCTATGGACTAAAATACACAATGCAATACAAACTTTAGGACCTTCCTATTTCAAGACATTTTTATTTATGCTTTACCACTGACCACTTTTTAGCAATCACTTGTTAGTGGTGCATTATAACACACTTTGACTTACCTAACGTGTCTCTTACTGGTCAGACTTCTGTTTTCTTCTTAAAATTAATTTAAATTTTAGAAGAAAGGGAGAAATGTTTGCAGCACATTTAATACGGTATTGTTACACAAACTTTCCTTCTTTCTGAAAGAAGAAAACAAGCCATGACGATAAACAATTCTAAAAGTGAAGAATGATAGCTACTGCAGTTGCCTCACCTACTGAGAGTTGTACGTCTGTATGATGCTTTTGGTTGTGTAGAAGAATATTTAACTGAGAAAATGAATTGTAGTACCAGAAAAGAGAAATGGAAGTTAGCAAGCACTGATATAGATTTGAGGCTGCAAGACATTCTTGGGTCATTTAGTTATGCCTGGAAGATGGGCAAGGTTGGAGAGGATTGTCCCATTTAACTGACTGTATCTGTCACCACCATACTTTAGGGCACTAGCATGAATTTATTACACATAGAAAATAAATTTCTAAGAAAACATAACAGCAACAGAAAAAAAATGTATAAAAATACAACATAGACACATAGACCTTGTAATCTAAGAGCTGAATTTGAGAAAACTGAGTGAGAAGTGTCTGAAGGTTAGAGGAACTGAGTTTAATGGAACATGATAATGCAATTGGAAATAGAAATTATATTTGATAGATACTTAAGGGGATGAACACAACATCCATGTGCAAAGGATACAGAATATCCAATATAATTTCCAACAGAAATAGTTGGAATCCAGGCAGGAGAACTGAATAGGCTTTCGGACATCTTTCCATGTCCTGAATTCTGGGTGTGAGCATTAACTATCAGAGTAATTTTGTATCTTGCTGTAATTTCTTGATACTTACCAGAAGAAGCCTCCAGGCTAGGCTGGCAGCCAGGACAGCTGAGGATAGAGAGTCCTCTAACCACCTCCTCAATATCAACAACATCGAGGAGTTTCCAGCTGGAAACAGCATTTCCAGCCATGATGGTGGTACCCAGTCCAGAATTAGGGCCAAAAAGAGTATGGAAAACAATTGTAAAGAGTTCGGAAACTGGAATTTGATGTGAGAGGGAATTAAATTAGATATGGATGGAAAGAAGAGCATCATCTGCAGAAGACAGAAACACCCACTCAGTGCAAAAGATGGGTGATGCAGGCAAAGTTTTTTAAGGCAAGAGAGAGAACAACAGGAAGGAAAGATAATGTAGCAGCAGCAGTTTGCGCACATGTGAGCCATTGCCTGCTTTGGGGTAAAGTCTGCAATGATTGAAAAACAGGGCTGAAAAAACTGGGGGAAAGGATGAGACGGTATATGTAGAAAGCAGTCCTCAAATGATGGACAAGATCTTGTTCTCATTTAGTTCAGTGAGAGTTTTCATGATGATTTGAACAGTATGACAGTTGTCAACAGCGAGTTAGAAAAGGAAGATGAGAATAATACAAAGTTTGTATGAAAAGATTGATTTTAAAGGTAAAATTCAAGCAGTGGGCAAGAAGGAGAAAAGGAGTCCTGAGCCCATTTTTCTCCTGTGTGTACAGAGTGAGGTGAACAAAATGAAACAAAAGTTGATAATAGTCTTAATATACTTTTTATATTATAGAAGTGGGTATTGTTTCTCACAATAGACTGTGGCCACTAGAAAAATCAGTAAAATCATAGCATTCTAAGAGACTTAACACCAGAGGGGAGACAATTACCATTCCCAAGTTGAATAGGTATAATTGAACATGTGTTGTGCTACTGATTGAGGTCAAAATTGTGCCCAAATTCATAATTGTACTAGTTTAGCAGCAGTACTGTTTGCCTTTTATTCAAATGCAAAATAATTAAGACAACTATTAATGGCTTTAAGCACCTAACATAATTAATTATATAATAAATACAAGTTACTCCTCAGCAGCATTAAGATCACTGGTCTCACAATGATCTTTAAGACTCATTAAGTCATCTAGCTCCTATGCTGTTTAGACAGTTCATGATCTGTCAGCATTCTCTAACCTTCTTCCATGAAGATGACTTTGGGAAAAGTCACCAGAAAGGAACCAAATTTAGTCTGTATCAAGATGAAAGTAGGGAAGACCTATCCCTTGACACAGAGTACTCTCCTTCTTTTCTTCTTGTATTTTTAAGAAGGTACTCGTATTGAGCAGGTCTGTAATTAGAGCTGCTTAAGATAGGTTTGCTTAGTTGTTGGGATAACTTGAAAGGAAAGGTTGATCTCTTAGACCAATAAGAAATCTATCTGCCATAAGCAATACTTAAATTTCACTTGGAAGCTGGTCAGTCAAGTATCATGTCCTTTGGAGGTGATGCTGTACTGCCATTCTTTCTGTGGATATAGAATTGACGTCTTACATGTTGTGAATGCTTTCAGAAACTGTGTTCAGATAGGATTTCCTTAATGAAAGACTTTGATTAAAATGGAAAAATCACCTAACTTCAGTATTTCAATGATTTATCACTTTCAAGCAGCTTGTCTTTTTCACTTCCCCTGCATTGTACAATAAGCAATATAATTATTTTGACAGGATCCACCCATCAAAAGTACTGCCATATGCCTTCTGTGCAAGAGCAAGCAGAATGGAAAACTGGACTAGAAACGAGTGCTCTCCAAACACATGGCAGTCATGACACAAAATTCACCGTGTAGTAAGTAAATGTGGTTATTTTCTTCCTGGGTATCCCCCCAGTAGTTGCACAGTAGTGGGACAGAAGACCCCAAAGCATTCTCAAACAGTGACTGTAGGAGCTCAGTCAAGATCTTTCCTGTTCTGGAACAAAAGTAGAAGTATAATTTATCAGTGCTCAGATTTTCCCCTTCCTGAGAGCACAGCATTTTACGAGCTAGATAACCATCCTCAGCTTCCCAGGAAACATCAAGTTCTCAGTTGTGGTTTTGTCTGCGTTCACCTCCTAGGGGTGTGCCATATTTGCAAAAAGTCAAAACAGGAAAGAAGTTTGTGAGCCAGACACAGGGTGGTTGTTTTTTTTTTTTATTATGATGCACCATTGTACCAAGTTCTGTTGAACAGTCAGTGCAAATAACCTTGCAGGGATAACCTTCTGTTTTATTATCTTTGCCCACTGCTGCTTTGTTGAAATTCCCTCTCTCAAGGGCTGAATTTTCAGATCTAGTTTTGGATTAAAAGTTGCAGTTCGGTTTCCTTCTCTCCAGTCCCAATATATTTTCCCCTGAACAGTAACAATCACAATCTATAAGAAGTTATAAATGGCCACCATGCCTGAAGAAAGAAGGTAAAATGTGGCAGGAACAGAGGAGGAAATGATGCTCAAAAAGCTTCTGTGCTTTACAGAAGTTCTATGATTACCTTCGTTATTCATGTCTTCTGCAGCATGGCACCTTGGAGGTAATAGGTCGTGCAACAATGATGAAGTTTGATAGCACTCCTCTTGTCTGCGTATATCCTGTTCATACTGAGGCTAATGTTAAAATTTGCCTAGAAGTCTGGAATACTATGCGTTGAAAAGCTGTTGCTGAAGTCATCGATGTATTGAACTCAGTAGGCAATCTGTCATTTAATTCATTTGTGCCAAGATTTCAATCCATGCTTATACTTGGAATCTTGATAAACCCTTAAATAAATATTAATGATTAGTCATCATTATTTTTTACTGTTGATATGCAGAAGGTTGTGCAACCTGCAGTTGGCTTTCTACACAGTCCACTGGAAAATATGTTTTATTATAATGCTTATATTGGCAACTAGGTACGTCTTTATTGCAGGCTCAGATTAAAGCCTCGGATTTAAAAAAAACCCAACCAAACCAAAACTGAAGCCAGCTCCCTCCAACCTCAGATCGGACACATCCTCACCCACAAGACCCAAAACAGATAAGCTAGGGATTTCATTTTGATACTGGTTTCATGTTCAGTTGGATACGTTAACCAGGCCTTGGTTGTCTGAAGTGGTTGTCCCAGCTTCAGAATCATAATGATCTAGGTCAGAGGGATTAGCTTGACCTTGTGAATTACATACCTGAATCTTCATATGACTGGGTGTGACAAAATCCATACCTCAGGGTATGAACCTGTATTGCATATCCCTGAGGCATATCCCTATTGAGGGTGTTAGGGGCTGCTCACAGTCCAGCTGCCGTGTAGTATAGTTGATCAGGGGCTAAGTCCTTGGACAAGAGATGGTATCAATTTTAGTAGCCTCCAGTTGCGTGTTTCATCTCACAGCGGGGGCTCCAGATTTTCTAATGAAAAACTTCACGCTAATACAGGGCTGCTTAAGTCACTTAGCAGAGCTCTGACTGGGGACGTGCATTCAGAAGTACTCCCAAACCAGAGTGCAAGCACCAAACTTAGGTCAAGGATAATCCTAATGATATGCCATGCAAAACTCCACAACCCATTCTTCTTTAATTTCAAGTCTGTTGGGCCTGCATGCTTGAAGTTTAGCACGTGCTTTGGCTGTTCTAATGGATTTGAACAACTGAGCCTGCAGTGTCAGAGTTTTCATACACCACATTGAATTTCTAGCCCACAATAAGAGAACAAGAGATCTTCCCAGAACCTTGCCTGTTTGCCAATGAAGGTAATCAGTTTGCCATTCAGGGAAAAGTGAATATTACTGGTGCAAAATGTGAGTTACCTTCTTCCCCCTCTTTATTAAACATGCCCAACCAAATATATCCATGATATATACTGATTTAAGCCAGGAATGAGTTAAAACTCCTGTTCTTGCCAAATGATTAAGTGCTTGCAGACACAGATTCCTAAGGAAGTATAATAGAGAAAGTACATTAGCTGAGTATTTGTGCCTTCATAGGAAATGAATATGGATGCAATTAAGAAAAACTGATTTATGTGGAACTGTAAAACCAGGGACATAAAATGAAAAATTCTCTGTAAATGTCAAGTTGGTGTTTTATGGTTGCCAAACCAAGAAACGTAGAGTATTGCAATGGTATTAAGAAAGGAACTGAAAACTAAAATGCCACTATATAAATCCCTAGTACATAAATATTTAAGACATTGTATGGAGTTCTAGGCACCTGATCTCTAAAGATTATAGAACTGTTGTTCTACTATAGCCTGCTACTAACATTTGGAGAATAGCAATGTGTGGTGTGGCTTCTTGTCTGAGGAAATTAAAAAGACAAGACTGAGTATGATGAGGGGATAAGCAGGGTCTATAAAATAATAGGAAAAGGCAAACAGGAAACAAGAAATAGGGAACATAGAATACTAGAATCATAGAATGGTTTGGGTTGGAAGGACCCTTAAAGATCACTTAGTTCGAACCCCCCTGCCATGGGCAGGGACACCTTCCACTAGACCAGGCTGCTCAAAGCCCCATCCAACCTGGCTGTGAACACTTCCAGGGATGGGGCACCCACAACTGCTCTGGGCAACCTGTGCCAGGGTCTCACCACCCTCAGAGTGAAGAATTTCTTCCTTGTATCTAACCTAAATCCACCCTCTTTCAGTTTAAAACTGTTACCCCTTGTCCTATCACTACACTCCCTGATGAAGAGTCCCTCCCCATCTTTCCTCTAGGCCCCCTTTAACTACTGGAAGGCTGCTGTAAGGTCTCCCCAGAGCCTTCTCTTCTCTAGGCTAAACAACCCCAACTCTCTCAGCCTGTCCTCATACTGGAGGTGCTCCAGCCCCCTGATCATCTTCGTGGCCCTCCTCTGGACCTGCTCAAGCAGGTCCATGCCTTTCCTGAACTGAGGACTCCAGAGCTGGACGCAGCACTGCAGGTGGGGTCTCACCAAAGTAGAGTAGAGGGGCAGAATCCCCTCCCTGGACCTGCTGGCCACGCTGCTTTTGATGCAGCCCAGGATACTGTTGGCCTTCTGGGCTGTGAGCACACATTGTTGGCTCATGTCCAGCTTTTCATCCACCAGTACCCCCAAGTCCTTCTCTGCGGGGCTGCTCTCAATCCACTGATTGAGAATATCTGATGAATTTATTAGGCAGTAAGCTTAAAATAAACAAAATAAAGTACTTGACAAAATACATGTATTAAAATTGTTGAACTCATTGCTATAGGATGATGTAGAAGCCAAAACTTTAAATGGATTCAAAAAGCAATCAGATTCTTAGAAAACACAAGGAACCATTAGAAGGTCCAGACCTTCTTAACCTCTGGCTCCAAAAGAACCTATATTACTGACTGTTGGTGTGTTTGGGCAAAGATCATACTAGTCGTGTTTCTTAGTTGCCTACATTCTGCATCCATTGTTGAGCACTGCAAGAGATAGTATAGCCAATTCTGCATAACTTCTTCCTTCTTCTGTTATAAGCCATTCTTCCCCTATAATACACATTCTTTTAAAATTTTTGGGTTTATGTTAAGAATTTACATAGGTGGTCTTCAAATACAAACCTGGTCTAGTGGAAGGTGTCTCTGACCATGGCAGGAGGGGTTGGAACTAGATGATCTTTAAGGTCCCTTCCACCCCAAACCATTCTATGATTCTGTTAAAAGAGTAAAAAACAGTTTCAGTAGCACTAAGTGATGGCTATTTCATCCCATTATTTGCTAAAAAGATACTAGCTTTATTAAAGAAGGACCTCTATTAGAGCTCCGAACACTGGTTACAGTATTACAGTCCTTATTCTTCATGAATCCTCACAGCAGTGCACGCAAGAGACAAGGTCAGCAATAGAATGCAGTCTTACAGCTTGTTTTTGCAATGTTTTCCTATATACAGAACACTGTTTGAGTACTGGTGAGGATCTACAGTGCCAGATCTAAGTGCTCAAAGACAGGGAATACATTAGAACCACACGTTTTTAGTCACCTCAGTGGAGAAACTCATTGGAAAGAAAGTACTGCAGGCTGAGATGTGGGAAAGGCCAGTTCTGGGCAAAGATTCTGGTTGGGGTTTTTTTTGTAACTCAACATTAACAGCATACTATTTTATGATTCTCCCCTCTACA
This sequence comes from Pelecanoides urinatrix, assembly GCA_013400755.1. Classification (NCBI taxonomy): domain Eukaryota; kingdom Metazoa; phylum Chordata; class Aves; order Procellariiformes; family Procellariidae; genus Pelecanoides; species Pelecanoides urinatrix. The sequence continues at coordinate 83,992 of VZTQ01012693.1, read as the reverse complement.
AGTGCATGAAGGGTGAAATGCACAAACAACAGCTACCTCTTCTGAAATTCAGGCTTTTAAAATTTACTGTAAGACAACTTTTGAAAGTGTGTTCAGCATTCATTTAGTTATCTGCAGGCCAGTCCCCTTCCCCCCCGGCCCCCCCCTTTTTTTTTTTTTTTTAAGAAATATACAGGTTTTTTGCTAGGAGAAAAAACCCAGATGGTTTTCATGGTATATATTGTGAAATATATCTGTGGGTGTGTGTATATATCCTACTAATTCAGGGAAAGCCTGTATGTTTTTAATGCTGCTTCTTTCCACTGGATCGATGTGTTAGTTCCTTTCGGTAGTGCTTTCTACAAGTAACTTGGTGCAGGCTATTGAAATCAGTTTCACTCTTGTAACCTTTTCTTGTTTCAAGAAGTATTGTAGAGTGTCTACTTGTGTCCTCATGCCGTGAAGCACTTGTTTTTGTTTCTTTCTAGCACTTCTTTCTTAATAACTTAAATACCATTACCTTTAAGCATAATAAGAAATATTACCTATTTATCTAAAAACTGAATATAGTCCAGTCACGTTTCAAATTTTCACATGCTAGAGCACACAAAATATGCCATGTAGTATGATCCTAATTTATATGTAGAAACATCTTCCTCCAAACATGATCTCATAAACAAATAAATGAAGGAAATTTACCAGGTAATTTTCATAATTAAAAAGTAGGCATGCACATTCTAAAAGCTAAACCCTAATTCACAGCAATTAGATCATGAATAACTAATATAATGGACTTTAGTTATATATCGCTACATAAAAGTCTGAGAAAAATATGATCTTGTTGAGGCTCAATTTGTATTCTAGCAAATGGTTTTCAGTGCTACGTAAATTTGAATAAGCATCTAAAAATTCAGTATTTGGTCACTAAAACTTTGTACCTGTTTTCACCTTAAAATGTTGATTTTAGCCATGAAACCTCCAAATGAAACATAAATAGATGATACCTTTTCACTGGAGATTTCACTGGCCCTTTAGACCCAGAGATTTGTTTCTGTATATATTATTAGATCTGATTACGCTGCACCAAATGAAATTCTATATAATTTGCTGGAAAAGTACAGGCAAATGTCACAAAATATACAGTTAAGTCACTGTAACCCAGTTACAGGTAGATTCAAAACCTACAACTACATTTTTTTATTATTTTAAAGCAAATTAAATATGAAATGTTTTCTCTGAATACTCAGAAAACGAGAAAAATATCAGAATCTGTACAACTTCACTGAAGAACAAAGAAATATCTCTAAAGCAGTCCACTAGAAAATAAGCTTTTGTTTTAAAGTTCTATTTAATTAACTTATGTCACTGACTGTGATAACTATCTGAAACAGGAATTTATCGTTTATCTACAGACTTTCTAATTTTTTTCCCTGATATTAACAACTGTATCTAGTGTCCTAAAGGAATGCAGACAAACAGAAGCCAAATAGGAGTAATTTTTTAGACATTTGTTGCTCCTCCTTTCCTACCATTAATTTTCTGATACAGGTGTCCACAGAACTGCCCCCCCCGCAAAGAATGAGGATGTATTTTTCATGTATATAAAGCCATTATCTAACTTCATCCTCCCACTTACTTCTTCCCCCCTCCCCCAATGTGCATATTTGATTGCAAGGGCTTCATAATTTCTGAGTTCTGGCTATATCAACCAGTGAAACAAAAAATAGTATTACTCTATTTCGTTCATCAGGATCTGGAACAAATACAGATTTTATATTGCAAACTGTTATTTGACATAAGAAAAATTTCTCAAATGTCTTCAGTGAGGTGAATTGGGTCTTCTGTCACCCTAAAGTTCAGTAAGATGTCACACTCCTGTTTTATAGATTCTAAAAATGTTTAGTTTCTAAAGAAAATAGGAAAAGAGAATCATCTGCTTCTGGACAAACACACAGAATACAAAATTATTCCACACATACGATTCTTTTTGTTATCCAAAGAATATTCCTTCCTTCCAGTCTAGGAACAATTTTACAAATAACAAATCACTGTACTCATCTGTATTTCCTCTTAAACTACACAAGCTATTATCAGTTCTGTAGAGACTGTTCTATATATCTGCTTTAAGATACATGTATATATGTGCTGAAGAAAGAAAGGGAACCAACCAGTATATATTTAAAATACTATCTGCAAACCACAGAACAAAGATAAGATAAATTCTGTAATTTTTTTTATGTCCTTGATTGTCTTTATTTCAGAATCATATTTAGTGTCTGCTGAATAATAATTCATTTCTAAATGCAAAAGATCATTTAGCTTTGTGTCGTTTATTAAGACTTCATTATTTTTACAAAAATAGAATAGAGCATTAATCTTTATTAGTTTTTACTTTAACATACAGTTCATTTATTTTGAAAGGAGCATTTTGGATTACAATACGTTTAGTTTACTATTGGTGGTTCATTCAATTGTTAGTTTATAGCAGGTCTTCTGGTCATCACACAAATTATCAAGCTTTTGCTAGTATATATTAAAAACCATACAGATGTCAGAAACTTAAAAAAGTTGATTTAGGAATAAACTATCATGTTGTAGCAAACAAGGTCAACAGTCCCTTTAAGAAGGAGACTATTTCATTGCCTCCCAGTTTAGATTCTCCATAGACACGATCCACAAATGAAATGGGAACCTGTTGAAACAAGCAAAACTATCTTTAAGGTTCAAACCTAAATAATCAGATATTCTGTAAACCAAAGAATGGCCTTTGAACTACAGCATGTTTAGACATGGGAAGAACGCAAGCATCAGATTAGCTTCCTTTGTGTTAGTTCTTCTTACCAGTGATTTCAATGATGCCCCATAGCTGGGGAGAATGAAATTATTTGGTTTATCACCTTTAAAGATGATCCAAAGACATTACTCAGTGGCTGGATGATACACCAGTCAGAACAAACTTAATAGCTTAAGTGAAGCCTAGGGGCTTAAAATGAACCTTCACCACTTTCCTTGTTAGCTAAATTCAATACCTTTGCCTTAGGAAGGCAAAAATCTCAGGCTGCCATGAAACAGCATCCTGCTCAACCTTGCCACTGGCTAGAAGATGACATCTGAATATGGCAGTTAGTGCATATTTTACAAGCAATACCTGTCTTTGTCTTTCACCATTTTATAGATTATTTACAGGATTAAAGGGCATTTAAAACACTAATTTTGGTTTCCTTACTTAACTGATCATACTGTCCAGATCAACTCACTACTTATGAAATGGTAGGAACATACTGCTTTTCAGTAATTTGACCACGTACAAATGACATATAACAGGACATTCTGCCAACACTGTATTAGAATATTCAAGAATTTCCATATATGTTTGTGTGCAAAACTGAAATACTTCAGAGGCTAAAATAAAGAATTGCATTTGCAAAAGTCATTTAAAAATTGGCTTAGCGTTCTGCTGGCAGTTTCAAACAGAAATCATCTGGCAAGTGGAACACAAAAATCACCACACCCTTGCATCTGTGCCAGGACTGAGGATTTCTCACAACTCTAGCAGATCAGTCCACAGTGGAACAGAACCCAGGGCAAGAAGACGGTAAGGAAGATACCTAAAAAGGCATGCAGACAGACTCAAAATGACTCTGGCTTTCTTAGCAGGGTCCCTTTGATGATCCCAGTAAGCATCCTGGGAACTGCAGACAGATGATCTACAGGGCATGGACAGAAATCACTGAATATATAGTCAGTGCAGAATGTCAGAAGTGACATTTCCTGACCAGTGATGAAAGAACGGTTAATATCTCATCTCATGAAAAGTATCCAGTCTTTCCCTTCAGTATAAGAATTAACCACCTGTGTTGTTGCCAGACTTTGCCTTTCTTGCATAAGAAGATCTATCATTAGTCTTAAAGGAAGCATTTTCAAAAGGGTGTATTCCATGCACTGTGGTACATTTCATATATAGTAAAGAAGTACAGCAAAATGAAACAGAGGTGCATACAAGACTATTCAGGTATAGCTTGTGTCAGTTCATCTCATCGTCCATTTGTTCCTTTTAGACTGGCAGGTCGCAATGTTCATTTTCAACTCTGCTTAGGAAACATTTTACCCTTACAACTGTACCTACATTTTACAACTCCATAGAAACTCCTATTCTGCCTGTAGAGTTGCAGCACCTGCAAACCAGGAATTAGACATGCAGGTGTCACCTCTTCTGGAATTTCAGTATTACTATTTGGAGAATTATAAAATATATGAAGATCATAAGTATTGATCGGGAAATACTGTATCAATGTACTTGAAACATTGATAGAAATAGAAATTTAGAATACAAATAGAAAATTGTCCCGCCCCAGGAAGTTACAATATAGAGATGGTACACAGAACAGTAAAAATACAATAGTCTTATTTATAGGTCTATGTCAGCAATTTGAACACTGTCAAGTTTGTTGCAGATATCACAATGGAAATCTTAAAGACAAGGCTGAAGCAGAATAATAAAGGAATTTTTCAGGTGTTAGAGAAAACTCCTCCCACATGTGAGAAACCAAAGGAGGAGGGAAGATGATGCTTGAGAATGTAACAGATGAATTGTGGAGGATGACATAACTGACCCTCGACAAAACAGAGCCCATGTCTCAACACTGACTGGGAGACATTAGGCCTAGCAAAGACTGTCCGTCAGGCTTTGAACCGGAAGACAAATACCTTATATTTGATGCTACACAACCAGTAGAGGCACGTAAATAAATGAGTGGTGGGATCTAATAGTAGACAGAAAAAATGTTTTTGCAGCAGCAGCATGAAGAGGTATAAGCAACCCAAGATTGCACTTTTCTAAAGCTAGAGAAGTGTACTTTACTGTTTTAAAAATGTATAGTAAATAAAACCTCATCTCACCCTAGGTTTCAGTATCTGGATGTATAGACACGTAAGGATTTGATTATACAATATTATAAAGCAGTAAGTGAATGCAGCTGGATGTGAAGACCAAAGAAATTAGGGTCAAACCCCAGCTACAAACAGGATAGTGATGTTGCTCCATAAGCAAGAAAGGTGGAAGAAAAAAGCTTGCTTTATTGTGTGGAAATACTCTACCCAATGTTGATACAGAAATGCAATACATAAGGTTTAGAGAGAGAAGTACGACCAACACAATTCTCTGGCAATTCACAGTCATGAAAATGATGATGATGAACTGGTTCTGAGATTTGGCTGCAGAGAGAATTCCAGTGAATCATCTTCAAAGACACCAGCAAGAGCAATTCAATGAAATATAAAAGGCAGCAATCAGACTGCTGGAAATATAGGATCTAACAATTGTTTGGAGTTCTTTTTTTCGGAGTTCTTTTTCAATGATTGTAGACAGCACATTGAAAGAGTTTAGAAGTGGAAAGTTGTGATAGCTGGAAAGTTGGAAAATAACAAGGCAATAAATGACAGAGAACAGAATAAATCTGAAACAGAATCAGGTTGCTGGAGAAAACAAAATTATTTGAAAAGACCTAACTGGAGATGTCTGTACAATATGAAAGAGGAAAGGAAAGGCTCAGACCAGCTTCATGGTATATTTTGACTTCTTTCCTCCCTTTGAAGAACCTTGTAAAATTGTATGCAGCTAAAGAAATGGCAACAGGAAGAGACAAGGATCTCAGAAGCATATCAGCCAGGGCAATAAGTAACTGGAATTTCAGATCTGGTATTCACTGGAAAAGTTGGAAAAATACAGTTCTAAATATGTAATTTCATTGTATCAATTTGAAAATCTTGCTTCTTCCTGGAAGTGCACAAAATTTCCTATGCTCCCAGTAATCTGTATCTATGTTTAAATGAAAGCACAATAAACTTATCAAAACTTTTACTATACCTCTCCAATAGTATATCCTAACTGTCTAGCCCGAACAATCATCTCCATCTGGAAGACATATCCTTTAGAAACACATTTTTCCATTAGCTTCTGTAAGACTTCTTTTCTGTATAACCTGTAAATGATTACAAAAAAAAAAAGAAACCTGAAGCACAATTTCTGAACTCTGAAGAGTGTAGGAATTTTAACTGTAGTAACTCACTCATATCATTGCTATTTAAAAAAATCTTTTAACAAAGTCATAGGAGCAACAGTTCTTGCAATCTAGTCTACTATTTCTTACACACTTTCCAAATGGTTTCATAGTCCTCAGTAAAGAAAGTCTGTTCTTACTCCAGTTCCTTGTTCAACAGTTTCTTAATTTCAAATAAACTTTATGAATTGCAAACCAGACCCATACCTGAAACTCCCTGTTAAGTCTGATGCACCTGGTCTCAGCAAAACCTGAGTTATAAAATTGGCACCACGACTGTGAAAGAAAACATGAATGTCAAAATTGCTCAGTACACGATTCTGAAAGACCAAGCAGAACTTCTAGAAAATAAGTAAATATCATTCTACTAGCAAAAAAAAAAAAAGAAACCTTTTATTGTTTAATATGAAACAATTATATTTCTAATATGTTTTCACTGCTAGATTTGACTTAAATCACAGAATCATAGAATCTTGAAATCAAAACCCAACATTTTGTTTTTCAAATGTAGACGATTAGTAGATTATTGAACTTCTCTATGACGGAGAAGACAATGGTTTTTAGAAATTAGGTTTACAATCTGGTTCTTTATGGTAGCACTGTCAGTACAACTACACACTAATGCAATACAAAAGTAATAAATCTGACAACAGTCAAAACAACATTTTTCTTCTGACTAACAGTCACTGTAAGCAGAGAATAAAAATGCTTCCTGGACAAATGTGAGGCTTGGATTTAGAAAATCAAGGTTCAGTTTTGGTTTGCACTGCTTTCATAGTATGATAAGGATAAGCTCCACTGATGAAAAATTCAGTTGTGAGATGGAAAAGCCAGTCATGACTATCTTGCTGATGGCTATATTACACACTGATACGATGTGCAAGGCTTTCACCTTGTCCAGTATAATGTAAAGGGATTCCTCTGTAATGTTCATTCAGCACTCTTCCTTTTTTTGGGTTTATATTTTATTTAGATTCACAAAAAGATGAGCACTTAGTCCAGCCATTAAAAAACAGAAGTGCAAATACAGTCCCTGTGATACCATCTCTAGATCAGACTGGTAACACAATTTCTGCTCCTAATTCTTTACAGTAATATATAAATCAGCATTAACTTATGTCTACTCTCTTAGAGTAGAGAGTAAGAGAGAAAGACTATGCAGAAACTTGTCGATTACCTCCTCAAAATCTGTAAGTCCCTGTAAACCTGAGATGCCAGCCTCCATATGCTTACATGACCTTGACAAAGTTCTCTTTACTTTTGGGTGAAACCTCTCCCTAGTGTTCACTGTAACTGTTTTCCAGTAAGGTCTAAGTAATGATTTATTGACATTGATCGTGCCAGATAATTCTTAACTTATGACAAATCAGAGTGTCAACAGAGGGGTTTAGCAAGTGATTTACTGTTTAGGGAAAGGACCACTACAGCTATTAAAGCTAACTAAATGTGTCTTCTAAACCTGACAAAAGTGTCATAGTCTCAGCTCATTCTTTGGATGATGAAGCTGAAAGACTGTCCCAACCTGATGCCATGCAGATTTGTCCACTGTTCCAACTCATTGCTCAAGCCTAGTCGTATATCATGACATTCTTTCTTGGTGGGTTTTAACCAAAGAATTTGCAAATCATGGATGCCTCTATTATTTAATCTAATTTTGCAGTACCCAGTACTATTTACTAAAGACTCAGTTCAGCTCACAAAGATTGACTTGAGTACTTGGAATTGTTATTTCTAAATAACAAATTTATGTGTAAATATCTAGAAAAATACTAACCTGATTAGTTTTCTTTTCAAATCCCAGCCATATACTCCTCCATTTCCTTTATATCTTGTTCCAGATACAATATCAAAATTGCCTTCTTTCTGCTTTCTATAAGCAATTGGTTTTATCAGAAAAACAGGAGGAATATTTGTATGAAGGTAGGACAAATTTCAAAATAAGAACAATCACTCTTTTAGTACAAAATCTGTATTTTACAAACCTTTGAACAAATTAAGTAGAGAAGAGAGGAAAGCAATAGTTACGGTGGTTATAAGTATTATGCATTTAAAAACCTGTTAATTGTTCTCTTACAAAGAGCTATTTCAGGGAATCTTATGATTATCTTTTACCATCTACATCATAGAAATTCATAGATGACTTCATAAATAATTTATAAAGACCAACTTAGGCATTTTTAAAGCCTCTCTCTAGTATAAAAGACAGAATGATTTTAAATACAGACTTAAATATTTAAATTACACAAACCCATAGTAAGGAAGAAAGAAGAGTCTGAAACTATCCTTAGTCCATACCATGCCTGACAGCTGCAGAACCTTATCTAAAATTTTAGGCCTCCAGAACTACCTAGCAAGAAAGTTGAAAATTACACAGACTGCTGCCCTTAGCCTCCAAGTAATGCCTGTTGACCATTTCTCACAAACTGAAGTGTTACAGGGAGAGGAAGGTAAGAGGTAGACAAAAGGCAGACAAAAGTATTTCACCAATAATTGAGGACATGGTCCTCTAATCAATATCCCTATATGCATACATGATAAAATGATTAGAAGACGACATTTACATATATGTTTTTCAAAGCTGAACACACATTACAAGGAAGAGAAGTACTTAGCCACACATGCTCTCTGTTACTTTAAACTTGGGTATTTTTGCTCTAGTTAGGAACTAATTATTCTTCTGGAATATTTTGGGACAAATCTAATGAAGACCAATCATTTTTATTTGAATTCTTGCCTTGCCAATTTTCTTACTACAGCTAGACAGCTATACAAGAATATAAAACTTTCAAATATTACTATAAAACAATAAACAGAAGTCATTCTCTCATACTACAAGCAGCACCTACCTGATAAACTCTGGAATAAATTTTGGCTGAAATGGAAGGAAAACAGATCAGAAAAGAAAAAGGGGTGGGGTAAAAAAACCAAAACAAAACACAATGAAAATTTAATTATAACAGAGTAAAACCACTGTACATAAAATACAGACTTACATGGTGAGAGAGGTCAGCATCCATAATGACAATAAAATTCCCAGTGGCATGCTTCATTCCATGAATATAAGCAGTGCCTGATGAAAACAGTACAGAAATAATTTCCCTCACTATTTTAACATATGCAATCTTCTAGCCACAGTCTTCACTTATTTTCTAAAATCACTAAGTTATACTAGAAAAGGATCAAGTAAAAAGTCAAAAAATTTATTATAAAATGTATCAGTGGTCAAACATTAATATTATTTTTCCTTTTCCCTACAATTTCAGCACTAGATTTTATAAATACAAACCTTGGCAAACCCTACTGCACTAGAAATGCACAGACAAACATGACTTGATAAGTGGGACACTATGAAATAACATTTTCAGAAGCACCACAGGCACTTAGCCATAGAAAACTGGAAATAGGACACAGGCACTATAATCACTGATAGTTAAAAAAACTTGCTTTCTAGATTCAGGCTTTACTATTAGTAGTATACAGATTTTGGTTTGTTCTCCTTGACACCATGAATTACATTCTGATACCTAATCTGAGGAGAGTCTTTTTCTTCTTAATTGAGATTTTGTTGTGTTTTATTCATCCTGTATGAACTGGTGCAGCTATCTTCATAAGAGCTGGAGTAAGTCTTGCTATTACAGTTTTCCTCAACAATGCAAATTTCTGATCCGAGTCTATCGTTCAAAGACAGCACTGCTTCCAAGGACAGTACAGGAGCACAACAGACATTAAAAACTGGCATATACTCTTCACTGATCCAAATTACTCTTGAATCTTTCTGTTAACTTCATAAAGAATAGATAAAACTGAAAACAAAACACTCTCAACTGCCTTAGCAGGCACTCTCACAGAAAACTAAAGTCCTAGTTAATGAACAACCTGTCTTTCCTTTCTTTTCCATGTTGTTGCAAAGTTAGACAGTAGGAGTGTCACAGATTTGTGTACTGTGCATGATTAGTAGATATGGTACATGAAAAATTTAAATTCAGTCAGTTTTAATCCATAATATGGTCAAATTAGGACAAAGGATGTAAAGGCAGAAAAGATATGTAGGCTTTTTGGAGTTTCTTAGATAAATGAGATGTAGAAAAAAACTATAGGAAGGTGATTTAAATAGATAATTCAATATAAAATTAGAATTTTATTTTTGTTCAGTGGACTGGAGAAATTATTAGCTGCAGTACTCCGTACACAAGAGATGTCAAATGTTTTACCAGCACATGGAAGTGGGGGTTGCCAACACATTTAGCACGAAAGGCAGATACTGATTAACAATAAATCAAACAAGGTATTGCATTTTATCATTTTCTCCATTCTTATTATAAGAGAGGAGGGATAAGGTACAACATGAATCTTAACAGATGGAAATATCTCCACTTTATTTGAGGATAGTTTCCATACTACAAATTTTAATGTCATTTATGACTTCTTAGGGTCATTTATGACTTTCCTTTCTAAAGCAAATAATGACAAACTTGATTTGCATATTCTGTGAAATATGGCACCAGAGCTATAAAATTACAGTTCTGCATCATTCCATGCAAATTTTAATGATCAATCTCAGTGGTACAAGATTGGCTCTGAAATTAGTGAGATTTCTGCAATATGAGTAACTTTTACAATGTACTTCAAAGCCTTCAATTCACATGTTAGTTAACAGGTGAGACAATACTTAGTAGTTTGAGTGCTGGACATCTGTCAGATATGTATTTTTTTATTTAATTACAGTCAAAATTCACACTGAAAGGGGTTTAACTGTGAAGAGCTCTGTCCAAATATGTGTCAGAAAAACATCCCAGCCTTTTCTGGAGATTGCATAAACTATGGTCCAATTTTTGAAGCATCCCGCACATGGGTAGATTGCACAGAAAGTACCACTGTCCCCTCTGGATCAGTAGGTTCCACACAAATATAGCAGTTACTCTTGTAAAAAGTTACATTTTTTCTTGATTTACACCCCTTATTCTGTAATCAGTGAATGCAGTATGGGAGGGAGAGAAGCAGCATGATGCTGACAGGAAAACACATTTGTACAGAATTGCAGTGGCCACAGTTTTCAGGTTTGAGGTTGTGGGGAACTTATTATAAATAATACTCTTTAATTTTTATGTGTGTGGTTTTTAAGCTTGCTCACTTACAAAAAACTTGATGAAAACATATATTTCTGCTCTTGGGCTTTCCTGTTATTTTTTTCCTGGAACTTTATACACTAGAATCAATCAAAGAATACAGCAGATTTTTTTTTTTTTTTTTTAAAGTACTAACCAGAGTTAATGAGGACTTACCGAGGCCCAACTTTCTGGCTCTGGGTCTTAGAAGCTGCAGGATATATTAAAATATACATATATTACTTGAAGTACAGTTTTTAATTAATTTTAGTGACGCCTTAAAATTCGCTATTTCCAAAGTATAAAAACATTTTAAAACTTACTTTTCATTTTTAGAAATCTAGATAACATATAAAAATAAATTTGTATCTCAGAATACAAGAGAAAAACCATTATATTAAACAGGTACTTGATCAGGTCATATTTAAAAACAAATCCCTTTTGGGCTTTACTTAGTAGTTCTGCAGTAAAAAAACCAAAGTTTAAAGCACCATCTTAGTAACTAAAGGATTTCCTCAAATTCCACTATCTGAAATAGTTATATATCTGAACAAGTCTCCCCAGCACCATTACTTTTAAGGAATGACAAACACTAACAGCAAATATTTTAGCAAGTTTCCCAAAGTGATTTAGCATACTTTTAGTGCTGAATATAAATTTCAAGATATTCATGCGCATACAGATATAACCCATGAATAACGACCATATAACAGTATTCTTTCAGAATATGAGTGACCAAGCTTTAAACCTGTGCCAAGTATCCTCAGCTCCTGCAGGGCCCTATGACATGCAGGGGGAGAATGGGGCACCACCACTAACAAAAAAGGAATCTAAATTTTAGATCATCATGACAGTAATTTAACTTTCAACTCTTCCTAAAGTTCCTTTGATATAAGTCAGCATTTGGGGAGGAGAGGGTAGATACTTAAGCAGTCATCTAAATATACTTCAGAAACAAATTTAAAATCTCACTTTTAAATCTTGGCTAATTTTCATGCATTATCTGAGAAGTCGTAAGTAATGTAATTCAGAGAAGAACATGGATATGGAAGAGTTAGTAATCATTAGTGCTCCTGCTGATTTGTTATTTTGGTTTCTGTTTTTTTTTTTTTTTTTAATAAATAGTTGAATTTGAACATGAACAAAAAAAATCACCTTGATTCCTCATCTACTTCCTTGAACATGTTGGCCTTTCATTAAGTTAACTACATACCATGTTCAGTAACCATAGTGTAGTAAGTGAGAAGCCCCATGGAGTTATTTGGATGATGACTCCTGAGCACAAATCAGAACAATGATTTTGCTCGGGAAACAAAGAAAAGAATTTCAGGTAAGAAAAAAAAATTATCAGGAAACAATGCAAATTCACCTAATGAAAAGTGACAGCTGATTTACACTTCTGCAGTAATATCAGTGTGAGCTGATGGCAGCGCCTCCATGTAATTCCACTCAAGTGTGCTTGGCTCAATGCTGCTGCACGGGTTATCCACAGATTGAAATTCAAAATTAAACTCCTAAGCAGTGAGGAAAGGTGGGAAAAAACACACCTCTAAAACTTCCTATATACATCGTTCTTAAAGTAATCTCTATAAATGGTACTTAATTCACAAATACTTTTTAAAACCTTACATTTACATAGTAATAGATTAGGAAAGTGTCTGACACTTGTGCTTACAGCACAAAATTGTCAAATGGAACGTTGGGTTTTTACATTGTCCTATGATAAAGCTTTCATTGCCAAAAAAAAAAAAAAAAGGCTTTAATAGCTCATAAAGACTAAATAAATGACACTATCTTGTTATATATAATTGATGGTTATAGGGTAATATATTAAATAGGAAAAAAAAGTCCTGTTATTGAGGAATGCAACTAGACAGATTAAAAATAAATCACAAGACCAGACTAGCTTTCATCTTTCCAATTTCCCTATTCCTGCAGACACTTAAAATGAAATTAAAGCTTATCCAGACCTCATCTTCCCCTCAGGCATGCACAAAGTACACTAACCACCACTATTCATTACCCAATAGCACACACAGAGCAATGCACAAAGTACTGAAAACATTTTGCAAACATTAATTCATGATTCTGCATATTAGTTCATAACACTGCTAAGCAGCTGCGGGACTATCGTAATTTTACATTTGTCTAAAGTGGTGTGCAGAAACTTAAATAACGTGTTTAAGGATGTAAAGAAAGTGCAGAATCCAGGGACTTCGTTCCAGTTCTCTAAGGACTTCAATAATATATTTCCAATAGAATAAAAATGAAAAAAATATAGAATATACAACTCACTATTTTATCTGATCCATATAACTTTTCCAATTGTTCAGCAATTTCCTGTGTCCCATCTGGGCTTCCATCATCTATGATGATAATTTCAAAATTGTTTCCACTGAAATGAGAATTGTTTTTCAATGAACAAACGGAAACCCCAATTTCACTACCTATGTCATTTTGAAAGGCATGAAACTGAAGAATAGAATACAAAGTGATTTTCTGACGGTTACAGATACATGCTATAGTTATTCTTATAGCTGTAAGACTACGCTTGTAGTGATAAAGCGTGACTCAGTGTCACTGTTTCGGGTCTCAAGCTGCAATTCCTTCACAGCACGTTGCAGCAACATAAACCTCACCATCCCCCCAGCATTACCGCGGCGTTCAGTTCTGGCCTCACAACCGTGAAAGATGAAAAGCTAAAGTTGCCTTTGCGCTTTCACCTGGCAACGCTTTCTCTAGCAGTTGCTGCAGGGTGGATCAGAGCCCACCCGAGACCTCTGATTAGAGTAATTTCGTTTCACGAATTAACCTCGGTGAAGAGCCGCGCTCTTCGCTACGGGTTAGATACAACTGGCTGCGCACCCCCATCGCTACCGAGAAGCACGGATAACGTTATTGCCCTCCTAAGTCGTGACGTAATTTTGTACATGCTACGGACGCGTATTCCCAGCCCTACAGACAGCCGCTCCGAACTTCTCCACCGAGGCCTCACACCGAGAGCGTCAGCCCCTCCGAGCCCCGTCCTCGCCAGCTGTCGGCTCCGCACTCTCGTACAGCTCCAGCTCTGAAACCCGCCTCCCCTCGCAAAGGGGCCGCCGGCTCCGTCCCTTCCGCAGAGCGGCGGCCCGCAACCGGCCCGGGCGGACGGAGCTCAGCCAGGCCGGCTCAGGGACCGCGGGGCCCTCACCCCGCACCGCCCCCAGCCCGGGCCCCGGTACCTCTCGCGGAAGGTGCGCGCCAGGAGCCAGACGACGAGGGGCAGGTTCTCCCGCTCGTTGTAGGTGGGCAGCAGCACCGAGAACTTGTCGGCGCCGCCGGCCTCCATGTCGGCGCGCTGACGCACCCGGAACCGGCGGGGACGCGCCGCAGCCAATCAGTGCGCGCGGCGCGGCCGGAACTGCCGGAGCGCTGGGGGCAGCCGACCGGAAGTGGAAGTGACGCTCTGTCTCGCTCTCTCCCCCCTCAGCCATGGCGGGCGGCGCGGAGGCGGCGCGGTTGAGCGCGGAGATCAGCCGGCGGGAGCAGGAGCTGCGCGGCTTACGCGAGCGGCTGGCCGCCGTCCTGGCGGGGGGTGCCGCGGGGGATGCCGCGGCCACAGAGGAGGGTGCCGCCGCCTTTCCTGGTGAGCTCCCCCCTCTGCCCGCCCGGGCCTCGCTGAGCACCGCCGACATCCTGCGGTATAGCCGGCAGCTGGTGCTGCCCGAGCTGGGCGTGCGGGGGCAGCTGCTCCTGGCCCGCTCCTCCGTGCTTGTGGTGGGCTGCGGCGGCCTGGGCTGCCCCCTGGCCCAATACCTGGCCGCGGCCGGCGTCGGCCGCCTAGGTCTGGTAGATCACGACGTGGTGGAGACGAGCAACCTGCACCGGCAGGTGCTGCACGGGGAGGCTCGCCGAGGGCTCCCCAAGGCCGTATCTGCCGCGGCAGCCCTGAGGCTGCTGAACTCCACCGTAGAGTACGTGCCCTACTGCAGCGCCCTGAGCCCTCGCACCGCCCTGGAGCTGGTGCGGCAGTACGACGTCATCGCCGACTGCTCCGACAACGTCCCCACCAGGTACTTGGTGAATGACGCCTGTGTCCTGGCTGGGAAACCCCTGGTGTCCGGCAGTGCCCTCCGGCTGGAGGGGCAGCTAGTCGTGTACAACTACCAGGGAGGGCCCTGCTACAGGTGCCTCTTCCCCAAGCCCCCTCCACCAGAGACGGTGACTAACTGTGCGGATGGGGGAGTGCTGGGTGTCGTGCCAGGAATCATGGGGTGCATCCAGGCCTTGGAAGTGCTGAAGATCGCTTCGGGAATGGGTTCCTCCTTCAGTCAGTTCATGCTGATGTTTGATGCCCGTGAAGGGAGATTTCGCAACATCAAGTTAAGACCAAAGAAACCAGACTGTGCTGTTTGTGGTGACAATCCATCTGTCACCTGTCTTCAGGATTATGAGGCATTTTGTGGTTCTTCTGCAACAGACAAGTGTAGGACTTTGCATCTGCTGTCCAGTAAAGACAGGGTATCTGTAGAGGAATACAAAAAACTGTTGGATGAGCAAGTTCCTCATGTATTATTAGATGTTCGTCCACAGGTAGAAGTGGATATCTGTCGCCTGGTACATGCTGTCCACATTCCTTTGAGTAAATTAGAAGAAAAAGATGAAGAATATCTGGAATATTTAGAAAAAAGAATTTGTCAAGAAAAGCAGAGAACTAATGGCCAAGCATCTTTTCCTGTATATGTTGTTTGCAAATTAGGGAATGACTCCCAGAAGGCTGTAAGAATTCTGCAGGAGTTACCTGTCAAAGAATTTGGTTCTGTGTTAGCTAAGGATATTAAAGGGGGGCTTATGGCTTGGGCCAGTAAAATTGATCCAACATTTCCTCAGTATTAGAAGTTTAAATAATGGAAAAAAATACAAATTTTCCTAGTAAAGTCCGCAGGGTTTCATCTTCTCTGTGTAATGACTATATCATAAAACAGGAGATAGAAACACTGTGTTGCTTTTTTTATGGTAATTTTTTTTTCAAAAAAATTATGTATTTTTGTAGATGTCTGATTATTTTTACAAAAATGTGAAACTGTCCATGGAAATTGAAAGAAATTTGTTTCTTCTTTATTGTTTAATAGGGAAAACTTGGAATAACTACTTAATTGTGCATGTGATAATTGAGAATGACTCCTAATTGTAGCCTGGAGAATGACAAAGAACAGGAGTCAAGTGTTGAAAATTTTTACTCTTTCTCCTGACTGCCTTACAAATTGTAACAGTGCATGCAGCGATTAAAAAAATAACTAACTGTTAATCTCTAGTGCTATTAAGCCTATCATAGGGAATTGCCAAGACAATGCTGACAAGATTGTTTTGGTCAACATCTTTTAGTTCTCTGTAGAAGTATTTATAAAAGAGAACTGTGTGCTGCAAGTAATAGCAACTACAGCAAGGGTGTTCTGTTAAGAACTTCCAGGGCCATTGATCCTCATTTGTTGGCTGGCAAAAAAGTGTATTCCCCAACTTTTATAGAGAAGCAGAGGCTAAATGTTAATAAAACGTAGGTTTGAGCCCAGAAAGTTTGTAGAACATACAGAAAATGCTTTTGTGAGGGCTTAGAAGATTTCAGAGATTGAGAGATGAAGAGGAGGTGAGAGAGAAAAAAATAGATGTGTGGCCTCCCTTCTGCAAATATGAAGATATACTTCATAATTTTTCTCCCTGATGTGGTGGTTGCATATCCCCAGTTGTGCTGCATTATTTTGTTAACTGGCAGAAGAGCTATGCGTATCTAAAAAGTTCTCATAGAAGAACTGAATGAAAAGAAAGAGAAATAAATAGCTTGTCAACAGAGAGCTGCTTGAGTCCTCATCACTTAAGCATAGTAATTATCTTCTTATTATATTAATTAAGGTATGGATTTCCTTTACTTTCTGAGGAGGAAAAAAACACCTGTCATGATTAATCTTCGCATTATACAAGGGCAAAAAAAGAGAATAGTATCATTATAATTAGTATTTTAGTAAAATAAATTTGAGAACATCCACACTGCCTACTTTATTATAACATGCCATGGGTTCTAGCAATAATAATCTTAGTCTCTTGTGAAGGAAACAGTTACATGAGTTTATAAATACAGAGTTATATTTCTTGCAATTTAGAGGACAATTAAAACGTTGAAGGCCGTGTCTTAAGCATTCGTGCTTTGTGGTGTGTAGTGAGACAGTCATAAGTCAACATGTTTTAAGATGGGTTGTGGAGGCTTGGTTCAGTCAGAACATCGGACTGCTGGTGGCTTTCAGCTTTTGAGAATTGGAAACCAGAGGGACTTGTTTGAAATGCCTGACCTACGTTTTCATTTTTCTTTCTTTACTGTGATGTCAACAAGAGACTTCCAGGGGATAGAAATAATGTGTAACATTGTTACAACATTTTAGCAGCAGATGTATGCAAACTCTGTGAAAGGAAAAGGAGGTGACATTAAAGCCTGTGATGTTTGGTGGAGGATTTTTTTGTAGCGAATTTATAACTGTTTCTTGTAGCACATTTTCAAGCAGGAAACCAGACTGTGAGTCTTTGTGCTATATAGAAAACAATTAACACCTCAAAGATCTGGAGAACTCTGTGGAAAAACAGTGATATGGATGAATGAAAATGGACCAAAATATAGAATGATATCAGAACTGGCAAAAAAAGTAAATGCATCAAGTCAGGCTGATGAGAGACAAACTTTCAAGGATCTTTTCTATTAAAATGGCTTTTTGGAAAGTCTATTCTTGCCGATCTGCAGGGACTAAGATCCAAAGTTCTTGCAGGAATGCAGCATCTGAAATGCACCTGTTATTTTTGCATAAAGAGAGTTGTATGCAAAACTAATTGGGCCATGCAATATAGAGATGGTTATTCTGGAAAGAGCTAGTGGCTCAGTTCTGATCTCAAGGGAGGATGCAAAATGTAGGTTTCTTTGGAAAAAAAAAAGTGTTCTCTTCCTTGACGTAGGATAGCAATTAAATTCTCAGCAAATATGAAAACATCTGCCATGCATCTTAGATAAAGATGGGGGCCATAGTGCTTGTCAAAATTTCATTCTTTGCATGTTGGGGCTTTTATTTTATTTTATTTTAAGTTTAATTTCTTTTTTTCCTCTTGGCTTGCTGAAGTGATACACAAGTCTTCCTGTAAATACAGTTCCTCATGCGGTGCTGGACTCTTCTGAGATAGGCTGAAAAATCAAGGGTCTTAGGATCATAACAGCCAGAACTGTTCTTATTATTGGAAACTTATCTTTTGTTTTGACTTGCTTTATTTCTTGAACTTTATAAAACATGTAGTTTATCTGTTCAGCAGGAAGTATAATAGCAGAACTCTACTTAGAAATTCTAAAAGAAAGTTACATACTGTATTTTGTATAAATACAAAATAAACTGTAAGTTTTATACGTATTTTTACAGAAATTCTAAGAGAAACCATAAAACTTTATCATTTTGTATTGCTGCCAAAGTACTGTCTAAATATCTGTATAGCACCTTATAGTGTAGTTGGTCTAAGATGTGTTATCAGAAAGGATAAGGTCAGTCAGCAGAGTGTATTTTTCTCTCCATCCCTCGCTCCTGATGTCATGAGGTTGCTTTTTGCTTGTTTGGTTATATTCTCTTTTAAAATGGCTTACTAGAATTTGGCACAGGAACTAAACAGGAAACAGCTTCCTGTTAGAGGTTTAGGGTAATAGACAGTGGCTGCAGCATTTATTCTGAATTGCTGCATTTTAATATAGACATGTAGGTCTATAGGATAGCTTCACGGTTCAGGCACAGAGTTAAATAGCTAAACTACTTTTGTCCTGGGGCATGGTTATTATTTTAAGGCAGGGCAAATCAAGCTGGTCCAGCTTTCACGCAAGTCTAAAAGGTGTCTGCATACAGGGTACTAATGTGCCTTGATAAGCTAAAATCCTCCTTATTTTGATGGCAGGAGTATCTCTTATCTTGAAACTCCAATAAATTCAGCACTGACCTACTATCAAAATGTATGATTTAAAAAAAAATCCCACAACAACTAATGGAACTATTTGTAGGCAAAGATATAAGGGATATGTCCAAAACTAGTTCTCAAAGTTCATATACCAGAATTTCAGGTATGTGAGCATCTTTATTATTATCCTATTTGTAAGCATAATTTCTAATAGAAATTTAACTGTTCAAAACAAAAGTATGTACTAGATGCTTAAAATACTGCAAGCACAAGTTTATCTTTTTTAAAATACGAAAGCTCTAAGCTGTCCTTTGTAAAACTACATCAGGAAAAAAAATTTTAAGGATGTTTGCTAGGTGGCACTGCAAGTTAATAAACCAAATCATTCTCTAGGTTGTAAGATGCATTTCAACCTCAGCAGGAGCTGAGGTTCACTTGTAAAAATGTATTGTTGTATAGTTCTTTTGAAAAAAGACTGGGGAAATAGAATAAAATGGAGCAGGGCAATTGAATAGTACATACAATATTCCAAGAAAAAATTACAACGGAAATTATCTTTTTAGGGTTTTGAAAGCATTTTTTGTTTCAGAGACTTAACCTGATTTTTTTTTCACATGCTATTTTGCAGCCAAAATGAATAATTGTACAGAAAAAGGCTATTAGAAACACAAGCACAAAATTAAACATAGATCTTAAATCTACAAAGAGTCACTGCAGAGTCCCTGCTAGTACATTCTTAATATTACTGAAAAGCATTGCAGATTTTCTTACCTGGGCAGGGGGTTTTTTGAAAAGTAATTTCTTTTTTGTCCTTCTTGTTTTGTAAAACAGAACTTAAAGCATAAAATCTTTTTAAAAAAAAAAAAAAATCAAAGTCCTGTAAGTCAGAGAATCCCCACACAACAAATTGGACTTGTTCAGAAAAGAACTGAACTTGCAGGCCTGATGCATCAAAACAAGCCCATAGAAGTGTCTGTGCCCAGAGCTCAGACATGTTCCTGTGGTAGTGAAACTAGGTTGTGAACTTTAGCGTCCTACATAGTACTGTAGAAATATTTGATTCCTGTCTTCAGTATTTAAAACATTAAAAAAAAAAAAATCCTGCAAGCGTGTTCAGTGCAAATGTCATGAATGAACCTTGTAATAACCAGGTAACACAACCAGGCAGCAATAACCAGGTAACAAAAGCAGCAATGGGCTATCTTCTTCTAGCTCTCTGAAGAAAAGTGGAGTAACAAAAGTGATGAAACAAGGGGATGAAAATAAGCATATTCATTTGTTTCAAGTTTCTATAGTTATAAGCATCTTTTAAGTCAGGATTTATTAAAATAGATTTGAAAGTGTTTCTCTTTAGAATCTGTAGCTTTATGTGTGGGATTAAGCTTGTATTCATTTAATGCTGCGATTAAACATCTGCACTACACTAGCAGTGGAGCGTCTGGCAGACCTCTTGGTTCATGGATATAAATCAAAAGGAGAGGTCTTGTGAAGTCATGGCACTTGCATCAGTTTGAATACTTGTGATTTTCATTGAAATCCAGGTGCTGGTCAGAATACAGAAATGAAAAGATAGTGTATTTGTTATGTCCTGCAGTAGACTATCGCAATATTACATAAGAAATGGCTTAAATCATGTCCTGGTTAATTAGGTGAGTTGTTCCTGAAACTGAGTTGTTCTATCACTGGAGATTAAAGACTTGTTTATCACTGTGTATTTTAGAAAAGGTTGAGTCATTGCTGTGTTAGCATGAACTTTATTGGTGTCACTTCATTTATGCATGTTTCTGGCTTACTAGCTCAGTGTTTGAAGCAGAATTAAAAAACCCGGGCAAGGGGAGCAGTGGGTACTATGATGTTTTGATAAAATTGCCAGCTGGGTTCAGCCAGGGCAGGCCAGGGCAATGTTTCTCAGCTGGTGGTCTGTAAAATTGTAGTGGCCTCTAAGACATCAGAAGATCATCTTTATAATGACTGGGGGGAAAAGTGCACGTGTTTCAGTGCATTTGAACAAAATGCAGAAAGATAGTTTAATGTTCTTGGAAAAAAACAAACAAACAAAAAAACCCCCCAGCTGTTGAGATTCCCTTCACCCCGAAGCAACCGATTTCTCCAAAAGATACTGGGCTTCTCCTTTTGCCTGGATATAATTGCATCTGTGACTCGGTAGTAACAGGAAGACAAATGTTGAACTCTTTAGGAGAAAAGATTTTTGTTCATGCAGAGAAAAGTTTATAAATAGGTTTTTTTAACACTTAGGTGCCAGATGTTAAAAAAAAAAAAGAATTACTTGCAAATTAACGATACTATTTTTGATGTCAGGTATTACTTCTAATAGAACTTTTAGAAAGTTCTTTTAAAATCTAGGAACATAACCAATAGCTGTCCATAATGTACATCTTTGTAATAGTTAATTGCTACTATA
This sequence comes from Pelecanoides urinatrix, assembly GCA_013400755.1. Classification (NCBI taxonomy): domain Eukaryota; kingdom Metazoa; phylum Chordata; class Aves; order Procellariiformes; family Procellariidae; genus Pelecanoides; species Pelecanoides urinatrix. The sequence goes on along the minus strand of VZTQ01012693.1, from coordinate 62,483 downwards.
TTTACTCTGATTCACTGGTGAAATTCATGCTGACCACTTTCATTGTGTCGAAAGTTTAGTCCTAGTAACGTTCTTGCAGAATCTGTGTTGTAAGACTGCTGAAGTCATTGGTTGCTGTTCTGTTCTTTTTACATGACTTTAATCTGAGGCTCCTCTGCTGGGGCCTGCTGATGTCAGTGGGAAAGTTATGACACGCTTGGAAGAGCTGTGGATCAGGATGTAACATGGATTTGCTTTTTCTTCTAGAGTAAGAGTACATTCAGTCCCAGCATTCCTTCCCCTATGACACTGAAAGCTTTTGCCTTTTATTCCCATGTAATCACTAATACTAATAAAAGGTGGCAGCTGTTTCTTGTGGGAGAAGGCAAACATGTTGACCTACAGCAGGTCACGTTTATCTGAGATCATCTGAGAAATACTCTTATCTGGGTGAGAGGAAACTAAAGGGGAATAGTGTAATGTCATCTTCTCATTTACAAACCGTTTTTGTGTATTTCAGAAAGAACAATTACCTTGTAAAATGTAATGCCTTGCAGCCTGCAGCTGCCTTGTAAATACAAAGACCTTAAATTGCATCGCTGGTTAGTACAAATACACTAAAACACAAAGCTTTAAAAGGAAACTCTTCAACTTCACTTGTTTATTTTTGCTGTAGGCAATTAATTAGGTTCTTCAAAGTGCTGATGATGAGAAGACACTGGATTACTGGTCCAGTTTGCAGTTTGCTTGCAGTTTACTGAAATCTGGTGAAGAACAGGAGAGTAAACAGTAACAACATATTCTACATGCCTGCAAACAGGGTAAGTTTTAGCAGATACCTGTTTAGTAATGTGAAAATTTGCTGCCTATTGGCAAGTGGTTTCTCAATGAATATGCTGAATGTTCCCTGTTCTACAGGCATCAGAAACATGGATCCATTTTAGCAAATGCAAAACAAAGTGCAGCTTCACACTCCAGGTTGTGATGGTGACAAACTCTCGCAGCTGTGGAGCTGTGTAACTTTATTGCTGGGTCAAAAGCATATCTAACACATCCAGGTTTGCAGTGGTTGCTCAGGTAAGTTAATTGTTATGTGTGGGGAAGTCTCATTGATGCTGTGAAGTGGTGCATCGAGATAAAGAGCAAGATCATCTTTTCTTATGCTGGTCCAAGTTCTTCCCGCACAGAACCCCTCCCTGCTGGAAGGAAGGATCACTACATGCACTGAGCAGGTTACTTGCAAGCTTGGACCCACGGTGAATGAGGAAGGTGGAGCTGAGTCATCCTGTGACGATACAAGAAGCTTGATAAATACAAACTTGCTACTTTGTTTGATTACAGGACTTCAGTCAGAAATAATAGAGTAGTTTTGAAATGGCAGAGTTGAATAAAAGGTAGTTACATCACTAAAGAAGGTGGCTGGGAGAAGAAGAGGAAAGGGCGATCAAAAGCAGAAATAACTATGGCTGGAGGCTAACTAGAATTCCTCGGAGGTAGTACCAGTCCTTTGAATTGCTGGTGGGCGTGATGTGGTCATACTTTCCCTCCTACATTAAGACTAGAAGTGTAAAATATTAACATGTATTAGGGTAGCAAAATCTGGAGCACAGTTAGCAAACATTAATGTAAACCACAGGAAAACACACACACATACTGGTTTGTGGTATTAACCTTCTGTGGTTTAAGTTACCGTTGGTTAAATATACCGTCCCCACTGCTTAGCTTACACTGCAGCTTCAAAATCTTTGTGGGAAAAATAAATACAGCGCAGGAGAAGCAGCAATACATGATTAGAGCCCGTGGTTAGGAAGGAGACACAAAGATTTCCCAGAGCTTTCTCCTCGAATAACTTGGAGTTGTCCAAAAAAGTAATGATTTCATGAATAAGGCAAAAGACCGAGAAGAAATCCAGAGTTTCTGCTAAGTTTTGGCTGTACTCCCCATGGGCAAGTCAGTTTTTTCGCAGTCTCTGCTGTGTGTGTGTTATGTTTAAATCTTACTCTAGCGACCAGATCCCAAGGAAGCAATTTGAGAAGCATGTTGTTCTAAAACAGCTCTTAAGAACTAAAATTCATGGATTATGTGACTTGGACAAGGCAGTGGGATATTGCATTTGCTCTGCTGAAAGCAATGAGAAATGCTTGGTCACTTACAGCGCAAATACATTATAATATTTATTACTCAGTCAGAAGCTTAAGCCATACAGCTGCACGCTCTTCATCTTCTCCATATAGCAGCAGAAAAGCAACTGGTATGTTCTGGTCTCAACAGCAGGAAAGGAAAATGGCTTCTGTTTGCCTATTCTCTAGTCTTTTATCATTGAATGGGTTAATTTAATCTTGTCCTCACAATATATTTCATGTGATTGATTCAGCTGATTGTCAAAGCCAACTGAAATATATCTATGTGATGGTGCTGCTCTGACCTCTTGTTCTTTTTATTGTGAAGTACTTGCAATTCTAGTGTTTCATGCTTATGACAAAAATTGTAGTTAACAACCAAAAATAGCTTCCATCCAAAATCATATCTATCATATGAATCTTATCAGAAAAGAAAATTGATATAAATTCAGTCTAGTCCTATTGTGGTACATGTTTTCCAACCAGAAAAGAAGCTATTCCTGTTCTGCATCAGGGCTACTTAAAATTATAGTATCTTTTGAAAGCTAGAATAAGGCTACAGCTGTAGCCAGAACCAAGATCTGGAAAGGGCCACTTAGGTAGAAGAATCCACACAATGCGCATGGATTCAGCCGTAGTCCTTCCTTCGCTGGGGCCATGATGTGTGTGTCAACTGTAGGCTTTGCTGACCTGACCCCTCACCATCGGTCACCGAAGGAAGAAACCAGCAGCTGGATGTTCTCGTGGCTTCTCCATGCCCGTGGCTCGAGGCCCTTCTGTGCAAATAAGCTGTAGTTTTGTTCACAAGGTGTTCATGCTGTTGCTAGGAGACAAAATCTCTGCTTGCAAAGAAAGGTTATTTCCAAATTTAAAATGGCTCCTTATATATTTGACTGGAAAATGAAGTCTCTTATACAAATGGGCATTCACCCGCTCATGAATAGTGAAAGGAAGTTCGTTGTTTTGTGAAATAGATTTTTAACTTCACAATTTAAGGATTTGAAACTCTTAAAAAAAATCAAAGTGTTTAAACTTGTCTTTATATATATATTTATATGTACACATATGTATGTGCACACCCAGAGCACAGGTGTATTCCAGATGCAGTGTGATAGAACCATAAGTGTTAGGTAGGATTTATAGAAATCACTTCCACGATATGCATACTGTCCATTTTAAATGTCTTTTTGAAACTCTGCTCTCAGTTGGTATTTTATTACTGTAGTGGTGGGAGGTAACAGGTGAAACGATGGTTGGAACTCAGTAAAACACTCTAGAGGTGCCTCTTCATCTTCAATTTATTAAAACCGAATTTGTGTTGTTATGTTTTTCTGTTTTTCCTGCCTTTCAGATGAGAGCACCAACATGTTCTCCAACACTCAGAACTCTAGTGTTCATCTTTCAATCACTCTTTGTTGCTCTGCTGATCCAAGGAATATCTGAATATTGACACTTCTAAAACAATAATTTAGTTCCTTTCCTGTGCTTTCTGCCCAAAGTTCTACTGAGGCCTCATCTGCTTGATTAGCGTTAACCTCCTTCTCAATTAAATTACAGTACAAGAAAATTGTTCTTATTTATTGTGGTCACCCTACCCTTTCTTCATGTCTACCTGTTTATCTTCTTTACCTGTTTTTTTCTCTCTCCAGTGAGCTCTGAGGGTGCAGAAGTAGAAAGGGTGACAAAACTACTTAAGTAATTCTACTGATACAAGTTCAGAGCCAAAATCACACACAGAAATTATATGCAGAAGAGTAGATTGGTCTATTCCCAACTAATGGACAGTACACTAAATGTGTGTGCATCCCTACTGCTAAATGAACTGTCACGGAAGTTTAACGTGGTAGGGTTCTGAGATGTAAGAAGCTACAGCACTGTCCCTTCTAGTGCACTTTTGGAATTAGGTTTTTTTCCCTAAACCTGAGACAACAGGGAAGCAAATATTCCCTGTTTGCCGGTGGTTTAATTTAGAACCTGAACCTCACAAGGTCGTTAGTCTTTGGGTGGCAAATTGGGGATTAGCACCTTGGTGCCATCTTGTTTGTTTACAAGAATGAATGTGAAAATCCTCCTTTTCCTAAAGGCAAGGTTTGTTTTACGTTAACTGCAGAACATCTCCAGCTGACTGCTCTCCTGCGAGCAGCGTTTCTCCTCTCAGGGTGAAGCTTACAGCTCCCCTGCTTCTGTTCTCTCCCTCATCTGTGGGTCACTCTAAATTAGTGCTGCCACTATCCCTCCTGTTGGAAACTGCTCATTTCTGGCCCTTCCTTCTGCAGATGTCGGTGTTCATTTATGCCCCCAGGGAGCCTTTTCAAGGAGAAAAGTAACCTCACCAAAGCAGCGGATCAATCTCTTGCAAGGAGTGTCGGATCCTCAGTGAGGAATGCGTGGGTGTGGGTTCGTGGCTGGCTCTGGGAGAGCAGGACACTGGAAGTTCGGGTTTAGATGACCCTGTATCATAATGGAGCAGCACCTTGTACACATTTACACCCTAGTGACGACATTTGGGATTTGGGATCCGCAAGACTTAACTTTTACTTGCCATGCAGCCTATTCCTCTGAACAGTCCCTGCTGTTATTTACAGCTGCTTTCCCAACACAGAAAGACTTGATTGCTCTTTCTATTGAGCTTGACCTGTCCATTGTGTTAAATTCTGTGCTTGTCTGCAGATCAGTGCTTAGTGACAGTTCTTTTCTCTTTTGAGTGTAACACAGTGATGGCTTCACTTTTTTCTCAAATATGTTGTAAATTTGAGAAATATGGATTGATCCTCTGACAATGAAAAAGCAGCAATTTCATAGTTTGTGTTTAGAAAAGATGCTCTGTATGGGGTTACCTTCTAACTTTAAACATCTAAAGGTTAAGATTAGATTCCAGTTCTTTCTGTAGTTAGGGAGAGAAGTGGATCTGTCCTTTGCAGGGTGATTGATCCTGGTTTACTAGAGGTGACGGGATGGCTGGGAAAGTTCTTCTGAGCCCAGCTGGAGCCCAGTCAACTGCGGGGTGGTCGGTGCCTCACTGAGTGAAGTTTCCCAAGTGACTTTTTAGCAGTGCTGAGGTGGGCTTTCCCGGGCACCTCAGTGCCCTTTGCCTTGGACTGGTACATGCATTTGTGTGACTGCAGAATGAACTGGGTGAGGGAATCTTCTATTCTTACTTATTTTTAAGCAAGACAAATTTCCTAGTCCCACAGCAGCAGGAGTGCCAGTGCTGGTGGAGTGCGAATGAGGAGTTTGGGTAAGGCACATCTAAACTCCTGGAACATTGAGCAGTTGCATAGATACAGCTAATTGAATGTTTGTTAGCTTTTTCTACCTTTGAAGCAGATCTTGTAGTTTCTTTTATAAATAAAATAATAACTGATTACTTAACAGTCTGCTCTTGTATAAGCAAATGGAGATGTTTAAATTTTCCTCGTGTGACCATGAAGCTTGTTGATTTTAGTTAGATAAAGTTGCGTTAGCCTTTTGAAAACTGTCACTTACCAATATTCCAGCCAAATAAATGCTGCATAAATATTGTTTATTGGTATTTAGGTAGTGTCAATATGTGCTGCACACAAACCAAGGTGACTTCATCCTAGTTTCCTTGCAGATCTCACAGCCTGCTCTGGCAAATGAAAGGCCACGTATGCAGAAGCCAAGCAGTGCAAGGGATTGAATATTTGCCTCTATATTGTAAAAACAATTTCTCAAAATATTTTATACATCTTTTTAAAGACGACTGGTGCGGATTGCTGCTTTAGGACAGGATTCTGGGATTCAGACGAGAACTGCCGGGAGTGGCCCGTAGATGGCAATGTAAGATCCTTGAATAGGGCACGTTATTTTTACCCAAACACACACAGAGCTTGGATTGATAGTGTTTCTTAGTAACTCTTGACTCTTCCAGCAGAACTGACCAACTCTGTGGCTAGTCATGCATTTTTAGTACTATAACGTTCATAGTTATAAATACAATCATATTCAAATGCAGCCAATAATGACAAATTTCGATTTACAGGGAAAACTTTCCCTTTGGCTTTGCTATCAGTAGTTTGCAAAAACTTAAATATGCATCATGATCTTGTGCAAGTGCTTGAAGTACTTTAGCTGTGGGCCTGAGTTACTGCTGTCAGTGGAAGAACAAGGAGTCAGTGGGAAAAAATGCAGATACGGGTTTACACGAGTCCTGCCAAGAGAAATTAATGCAATTTCAGGGCTTATAGAAGCCTCTGTGGTGGGATGACGATGCCAGCCTTACCTCATGCTATTGTTGCTGGTTCTTCTCTCCTGTTCCCATCAAATTATGTTCATTTTCATCCTGTGATGCCCATGTTGAATTTGTGCTCTCTGCTTTCACCTAACTAAAAAGATAATTTCACCCACTTACTGTGCTGCGTGATGCTTTCCTCACTCACGTTGTCTCCAGAAACATTCCTCTCCAAAATTAAAGACACCTGCGATTCCACAGTGTTGGATCGGGTTTGCCAGAGGGTAGTATTTCTCTGAGGTCCCAAAAAGTGCTTCTATTTATCAGTCAAACTGAGTTGTCTTTTCCTTGGTTGACCTGGAAACTACTACCACTGTAAAAGTTATAGATGATATCACTCAGCTTCTTTATGGCATGAGGTGCATCACTAATGAAAATAAGCAGCTTTATTTCAATTTATCATTCAGCAATTCTGTGTCAAAACTTTCTTTCTATATATAATTAGCTGTAGAAACTTATGCTAGTCCACACAACTTTGTTCCTGTCATGGGCACCATTTAAATTATATTTGACAGAAAGATAAACATTATTATACTTGCTGACCACTTTACTTGCATGATTGAGAGCTGTAAAATTATCGATCTAGTTTTGGAAACAAATGGCCTTGGTTTTTTGAAAATTCTAATCTCCAGATGATGACTGGGAAGTACTTGCATTCCAGGTGAGTCGTTTGAGCAGGCTAATTATTGTAGCTTACAGCTGTGTTTTCCTGGACCCACAATGAATGTAGGGATAAAATTATGACCATAATTAGGTATGGCTAGAAAACTGCAGTCGTTAAAAAGGATACCTGATAAAGGAGAAGCTGAAACCTTAGCTTGACAGTGTTACATGTTTTTATGTGCCCTAGCTGATTTTGGTGTTGCACAAGGCTGTTCAACTCATGTCATAGGGGCTACAGGGATAATGAATTAATATTTATAAGTGTAGCAAATATGCTTTAATTACCCCTAATTGGCCTGCTGTGTTTCCAGTTATGGCAGAACTTTATTTCTGTTAAAGTGACATTTGCTTCTGGATTAGTTCCTGCAGGCAAAGGGGAAGTAAAATCCCTGTTGGACAGGGCAGAAACGTCCCCTGATATTATGATCCTGCAGTTTCTTCACCATGCTTTTGGCAGGGCTAATAGCATTCGTAATATCTTTAGTGATTTCTAGGGAGAATTTCAGAAGATATGAGATGCTGGAAAATGACAAAGAAAATCAATGAACAAAAAGGGAGGAAGGTCTAGTTTTATTGTTAATAATTAATAGGCCAAACTCTGAACATTTTCAGTTTGGCAGCCAGGCAAAATTTTCCATTACTTTATTTGTGGTGTATGAATATATCTTTATTTGTGGTATATGATTTTACATAGTGACTGACTACTACAAAACAAGGAATCCTGTCCTAAGGACTTACATTCTAATGTTACAAGACAAGACAGAACATGCACAGAGACGAATTGATTCAGTGAAGTACCAGTTTTGGATCTAAACTGGTCTTCACTTTCCTGTCTTTTATGTGATCTATGTTAGGAACACTGAGATCATTAGTAATGCTGAAATGAGATTGTTAAAATGCCACAGAGGAAGTGGTAAATGAGTGAGTGGGTAAATCTAGTGTTAAGCATTTTCTGTTTTAGCAATAGAACTTTTGAAGTGTATTTTTGTTGATGGGGCTGACATTCATCCACTATCCTGAACTCTACTTTCATGCCTTCAGTTCTGTCTGGTTTCTGTAGGTTGCAGTCTTGGTGCCTATGGGATACCACAGTTCCACCATCTCAGAAGGCATTGTACTTGGGGCTTTTTTTTTTCCTTCTGTATTCTTGGTACCCATATCATCTTTTGGATAAACAGATACTAAATTAACTGTCAAATCTTGCATAAGAAAGCCAACAGAACTATTAGCGCAGAAAAAAGTGGGCCATATGCTATTGTAAAAACTACTGATAGAAATTAAAATGGTGAGTGATGAATGTGAAAATGGTGAAATTCTCTGACACCCGGGCCAGGGTCAACTGATCAGGTTAGGGGTTAATGTCACTGACTGACTCGTGAGCAGGGATTGATGTCACAGTCTTCAAAGTCACACTTGTCACTTTTGTTTAATTTCTGATAAACACAATTAAATCTGTGTAGGTTTAAGAGTATCCAGTCCAGTTTTCAGCCTGTTGCAAACCCAAGAGGGGATGGGAAATTTTGTAGCTTTGTTATGAAAAGTATCTGTTCCTTTCCTCTTCTTTTAACTTACTAGTCTTTTTTCTTATCTAAGCCAAAAAAAAAAAAAACAACCCACAGTAATTGTATGGAAGAGAACTATTTTACAGTCAGGCATGAGCTACCAAGAACTGTTATGTTTGCATCTGCCTTACTGTTTCAGACTGACCCTGACCAAGCACAAGCTGACCTCTCGACCCAGAGTCTTTGTGCCTCAATACCCAGTTAAACTCTACCCACACAAATCATGAATGTATAGAGCATGCCAGTTTTTCTTCCCAGATGTGCATCTGATGATGTGTAAATTCATGACTCAGTTCTGCATGATTTTTTTATTGTAATTGGACATTGCTAAAGACTCTGACTATTCAATGACACTACTAAAGCCTCTGACTATGGAAATCTGGAGTACTGAATTACAGTGGAAAGAATATGGACAAATGGAGACAAGCGTGTTTCCTAAAGAGAAATTTCCCTAAGACCTTGACCTGTAATGAATGTTAGTGTAATACAAATTATTCCAACTCACCTTATAATGTAAGGTGATGTACAGTTAGAGAAGCCTTGTGGCTCTGTCTTCATTTATCAGTGTTGTGCTCACCAAGTGATTTTTGTTGCTTTTGTTATTAGTTTTGAGGAAGGAGGTTGGAGGAGGGAAAAATTTTGGAGAAAGTAATTTAATATACCACCTTACCTGGAAATTCTGGTTTTATCAGGGATTTTTCTCTTTCTCAATCTCCACGGCTCCTTCCTGTTCTTTTCTGAATCTGTTAGATTCTTTGGTTAAATGGTTAGAATATTTTAAAGTTATGTCCCAATTAACTGTGATTGTGATTCTTGGGACAACATGCAAGAAAGAGTTTTCCCTATACGAGCTGCTGAATTGGTACCTAGATTTTTCTATACTGAGATAATTTTATTTCCTAGTAAATTCTTTCTATCACAGCCAGCCTGCTTCAGCTAGTGATGCTCACAGCCCAAATTCTCCTCAGCTGCTGCTCACTTCTCACATTGACCCCAGGTTGTCAAGCATGCCTATAGCATGTGTGACAGTCTTTCTATACCATAAAAAGCACATGAAAATGAAAGGAGAGCCTAACACTTTATTAATCAAAATTAATACAGCTACTGCTGTTTGAATTCATACTGTACATATTACTGCAGTATACAGAGGATAATATAAATAGCAATGCAAACCTATCTCTATTGGAGACATGCACCACTCTATCAGTGGCAATTCAAACAACTCTTTTGACTTCATAAAAGCACAAAGTGTTTTTATTGGAACTTTCTTGTTGACTGCACATGCTGTTAAAGTGCAAAAAAAGGAGTGATAGCTGACTTGGTAACTGTCAGCTGTGTCACTGGAAACAGTCAGCTTTTGAATCAATCCACAATTTTCATGAATTTGACTAAAATTCAGATAATATAATGTAAAGAGGCATAATCATCTTAAACCTTCAGCCTTCACAGTAAAAGCTGTAATACAGCGTGTGGGTTTCATACTAATGTTGTGCTTTTAAGACGTATAGCTGGATTTATTTAGCATAAGGACTACAGTATGTATTACCTCCTGTAAAACATAAACAATTTTGTTACAGTGATTCATAGTAAAACATGTTGATATGCTTACAAGTAATGTGTTGCCAAGTACAAAACTACATAGGGGTACATCCTGGTCAGCTTATTTATTCCTGGCTTAGGCAGAACTTGCAACAGGCAAGATGTTTTCACAGGTTTGCTCAACCAACACCCAACTTTAGGGTGATTTTTTTTTTTTCCTGGACAAAGACTTCAGAATCAAGCTATAATTTTGGGATGAAAAATAAAGTGATACATGAAATAAATTAGCATTGTCTTAATGTAAAGACATTGAGAAAATGGATGGACCTTCAGCAATTATTAGGTAGCATAACATGGAAATAAGCTTAGGTTTTATTTGGTAAGTCTTGATTTCTCCTTATATTCACTTACAGCTTCTTATTTATGGCTCAGCCTGCACACTCTTAGATAAGAAACAGGACTAATTACCAGTTTTTTTTATAATAAATGCTGACACAAAGGTAGAAGGATGTATAGCACTTGTGTTGGAGCCAATACTACAGATGATCAAACAGTTTTGAAATTAAGAGTATTTTGGATGGAAAATGTGTCCCTTTTTTGCCATGATGTTCCTGTTTTTTGTCCTCTAATTAAAGTGGAAAAACAAGAGTGAAAAGCTGGTTACATTCGTAGCTCTGGCACATAATTAATTGCCAAGAGTTTAGGCTGGATATTTTAGCACTCTGCAGTAATGCTCCATAGGCGTATTTATCTATGACAGGCTGAAGAATGCTAGAGCCCTAATTATTTGTAAAGTGCATTTTGAAAAGTTCTTGAATTATTCTTCAAGAACAAGCATATCAGAACACCTTCAAATTGTATTTTAAAGACATTTGAAAAGAAAACCAGTGTGACGTGAGCTTGGCCAAACAGCATAAGCTGAGAACTAATTCTATCTTTTTTGAAAGGACAATGTTTGTGTCCTTGGCCTCAATTGAAATCACAAAACCATCATGTGTTCTGGCATTTCTAGCAACCTGCTCCAGAAATGCCAACAAGCAATAGTATTTCTGAAAATTAGGATAGAGAAGCATTGGTGAACGTGATGGGAATTCCAAATTTCCCTGGCTCTTAACTGTTAATAAGTAAATTTACTAAAAAAGAGGGGAGAAAAAAGTGAAATTCTTAAGATTAGCTTTTCTTTACCTCTAAGCACACATGAAATCCAACAAGTGAATTTAATTCTTTTTTTAAAAGTTCTTAAGTTTTATTCCTGAGCTGTTATGCAAGCCAGTCTCATTTCCTCTAAAATACATGGGAGGCCTGTCATTAATCTCCATAGAAACCTGTGCCAAATCTGGGTGTCTCATTGACCCATGTGCTCCCACTGACTTCAGCAGGAGAACCTAGACCAAAACACACGTGTGGATGAAGAATACATGGTTGTGTTTTGGGACCTTAATTGACTTTCCACATCCTATTTAAAATTTTCCCCATTACTATGATGTCTGTAATGACGGCAAAAGTATAGTTAATGAAGTCCCTCATGACTGAGGACAGTAAAATATAAAGCTGTCAGTACCCCCCCACTCCATGACTCAAATGATATTTTCTTTTTTCATCATTGGCAACTTCCCACGACCATGTATTTTCTGCTCCTTTTAAAGAACCAAATGCTGAATGTGAACGGGTAGCCGGAGCGTTGATTTGCCAAGTAATGGTAGGGTGTCCCCTGGAAACAGGCCTCTTTTAATTCTGTTTCATATCTGAGGTAAAGTAAAAACATGGAAACAGATGGTAGGGAACGACTGGCATCTCATCATGCATATTTCATTTGATTTGCAGCTAGTCGCTTCTTGATAATAATATTAAATGCTACAAAACTCAAAGACTTTGTTCCTGGGAATACTGCATTCAATGACATAGGATCAACACTGTAACTTCAATTAAATTTTGAAGCTGGTGAGCTATAAGTATTTACATCTTTAGCAAGGTTATGATACAAACAGCTCAATTCTTCTTTTCTGGTACGTTTAGGGCTGACTTGCAAAGAAATATACAGTTGCTGTTGTGAATGACAAATCTTACTTAATGTCTTTTTAAGAGCACAATGGGACAAACATCTGTGGTTATTTCCATTACGCTCTAAGGCGTTTTACTGGGAGAGAATTTAGCCATTAATTTTGTTGTATTTACATTATTTATATACAAGAAGAACAAGAAAAATGGTAGCCTGTTTAATGATTATATACATTGCGATTCGGTTGGAAAAATGTGTATTACAAATGGCAAAACAGCCTGTCAAGTACATACTTACTTATATGTTGTTCTATTTTTTTTTTTTGTCAGAGAACTTTTAATGCCTAAAATCCCACTGTATGATCTCAGTGAAAGATCTGTCCTATACATTATACTGGGGGGGGATGAAACAGCATAATAACAGACTTCTTAAACCACATCAGTTCCTGGTGAATAGCTCTTTTTCTTCATTTTAATGTGAGGGTGTCCTGGTTTCGTCTGGGATACAGTTAATTGTAAAATGCTTCCAAAGCAAATTAAAAGATGGAATCTGATACAACAAAACATTACTTGACATCAGGATAAATAGTAATTTAAATTTCATTCATTGTCCCTAGCCTCAGAAGAGACACTGGGGAATAAAATATCACTCCCTTGTGACGCATTGCTTATCTGAGACTTTGTTTTTAGTAAGAACTGTGCTCTCCTGTACATTATCCTTTCCTGTTCTTGCTTTAGCTCAATGTAGGAGCGTGAAAACGTGTGGAAGATGGAGGTGACTGGAAATGCCATGAGGAGGATGCCACTCAGTATGCTGCTTAGTGCCACCACTTGGCCGGGAATGCTTCTGGGAACCATATCTCCGTAGCCTACCGTGGTCATGGTGATGACAGCCCACCAGTAGCACGCGGGGATGCTGGTAAACTCCTGCGAGTCCGCCATCTCGTTCTCAATGACATACAGGAGTGGTGCAAACAGTGCGATGGCCACGCAAAGGAAGAGCAGCAAGAGACCAAACTCCCGGGTGCACCTGCGAGCAGTCAGCCCCAGCGTCTGCAGCCCCAGGGAGTGCCTGGCCAGCCGCATGACGTAGAGAATCCTCAAGGCACGGAGAATACGAAGGACCAGACCTACTTTGTCCAGGTAGATGTTCCCAGAGCTGGGCTTTTTATAGCCCACTGAAGTGGTGTCTACTAGCAAAGTGATGTAGTATGGCAGAATGGCTATTATGTCTATCAGAGTTAATGGTCTCCTCAGAAATGCAAACTTGCTCTTTGCCTGGATGAATCTTAGCAGGAACTCCAGGGAAAACCATGCCACACAGACAGACTCCACAATGAAAATATTGTAGCACATCTGGGAACACTCACCCTGCAGGAAAGAGGAGGAGTTTGTAATCGGCACTGGATAATAACTATTTTAGTTGGTATGGTGACAGGAAGAGAGGTTTCCGTGTTGTTTTTTTTAAACCCAAAATATTAAAGGAATCAAAGTTGTTGCTATGGGGAAACACATTGACAAATTGGAACAACTTAAATGCAAAACTTAGAAAAGAACTCCTTATTAAACAGAAGACATTGCTCGGTAATTTCAGGCTTTCTAAATAGCAAATACAAAACTTAACAAAGTAATATACAGTTGTACAGAAGAGTGCACACTAACAAAATTTTCTTTGGACATAAAACTTGATATGGTTAATTCTCTTACAAGTAATTAGACACAGTCATGTAAGATTTTGAATATTCTTTGTGTTATTTTCCCCCCCTCTAAAGACAGCTGCAAAATCCCCACTGAAATCAATATCACCAGACTATGTACTTGTTCTGCTCTTCCCAGCACATACCATTTTCCACCCTGAAAAGCTAACTTACCTTTTCCTCCTCCTCCCTCAGGTCAGGCATGGTGCTGATGGATAAGTTCACTGCTGTAATAGTTACAAATAAAACAGACAAACAAGCAAACACCTTTCCAGGAAGGCCAGACTGGGGCCTTTCCACCATGTCTTGCAACTTTTTCATGCACAAGCCAATTTTTGTTTCCTCTACTGTTTCACCTGTTGTTTCATTTTCTATGAGGTCATCCTCCCGTTCATTTATTTCTGTAAACTCCTCCATTTTTTGCAGGTATCTCCTTTTACAACACCAGTCCAAGTTGTCTTCCTCAATTCCCCAGTAGAGCAGCTCCTCTTGGAAAGACAGTGCACACATCTCACGCAAGAGCCGAAGTTTTCCAACCCGCAAAAAGGTCAGGATTGTCCTGAATGCCCCTGGGTTGCGGTCGAAAAAGAATTCATTACATGTCACATCATAATCATCACAGATGTTTAGAATGTCATCAAAATTGTTACAAAATTTTAGTTGTCCCAAACGTGTCAATGGAAATTCATCAAGCGTGGTCCATGGGAGCAAATACTTAATGCCCCCTACGTTTATAATAATATGATGCTTCCGATCATCAGGGTGAAAGCCTTTCAGGAGATCCTCTTGAGGGTGAATTAGCTTGGCTCTTTGGTAAAAGACTCCCTTAAGAGTTTCTGTTTCTGGAAAGAATGTGTGGTTGAAGGAAGTATCTGAAGCACAGCTCAGGGCACTATAGTCATAGTCGGAATTTTCTCCAGGTAGAAGAGTCATCTTGGAAGATAACTTCACATCACTTCGCTACTTCGGCAAGTGTCTTCTGGAACAAAAACCAGATATATGGGGTGAGTGAATGAGAGGTTGTTTTCAAGTTTGGAACAAATGTAGTGATTGGAGCTCAAAAACATTTATGGCTGATAAAAATAATTGGAAAGAAAACAGCAGTGGCTGACTATGGTGAGAAGACCTTTCTGGTGAGGCTGGGTTTGTCCAGCTGGGTAGAACTGACTCTGTCAAGGGTCGCTCCCTTGTTCAGGAGGTCTGCTCAGCATATTTGTCACACTGGGGGACTTCTCCTGTCTCAGATACATGTCTTAGTTCCCAGTGGATATAGAGGGAAACCAGGAATAATTCCTGCATGTGGCAGGATATTCCTGGTTCAGAATGGAAGTATAAAAATTATGACAGTATCACATAAGAACACAGAATTCAAGTGGGTTTTTGTAGAAAAGGAAATTGTATATTTTTATTTAACTACTACACATAAAAATCTTAAGTATTTTAGTATCCATGAAGTATATAGAAAGAACCAGAAGTCAATTATGTTGCAGTTCAGTAAATACACACTTCTAAAAAACAGTTAGTACAAGACTAATTTCTAAAAGGTCACATGGAAACAATTTTGGGAAAAAAACCCCACTTATATTGATGATCACATTAAATGTTTGTATATAGTTTATATACATTTAATGACATGGCAACTTCCTTTTTATGGCCTCATTTACAAAAGATTGTAAAGAAATACATGATTTCTACACAAACATTGGAATATTATTTCAGTTACAACTGACACCCTATATGCAGTAATAGGTCTTTCTCCTTACAATGGATTGAACAGTAGCTGAGAGCCAAGGTGACTGCCTTCACCTCTGATTGTAGGAAACGAAAAAATTCGTATGACGACTTTGAAAATCACATTCAGATTCTGCTCACACAACACTAGTGTACAGTCTGTGGAGTGAAGTGGCCACAGAGTTCAAATGGGTATAAAAAGCAGGCACTGGAAATGTTAAACTTTTTGCCTCCCTAACTTAAAAAAGCATTAAGTTAAGCATAACTTAAAAAAGCATTTTAAAAGTCAGACTGAATGTCTGCTCATACACAGGAGGGTTGTACAGGATTGCTTCTAGATCTTCCATCTGTACAGTCAGCTACAGCTTAATGTGTGGAGTTGCTGAGTTTCATTTGATAAGAGTATTTATTTATTAAGTAGATAGTACAATAAATAGATATTAATTATGCACAAGTATTCTAACTTTCTAGCCTCGAGTTCACACAAAAGTAATAAATATTACACTTGATTGGCTTCAGTAGCAGTACATAGTTTTGTTCTTTTCCTGGCTGTACTTACCTCCCCTTTGATACGCACCCTGGGGATATATACCCCTGCTAGGGTGGCTTCCTTAAACACAGAACTGTCGTTTTCAGAAGCTGGGGTTTATAAACCACATCAATAGTTCTACATACCTATTATAGAAGAAAAAGCCATGAATATATAACAGCAAAGTACTCGAAACACAGCTGCACTTCAGTTTAAGAGCAACAGGCTTTCCTTGCTGCAAGGGGACTTACAATCCTGCTTTCAATAAAGTACTACCTCAGTCCTGCTCCCAAACTTCCCAGAGGGATTACTCTGAACAGAGCAGTTCCTTACATACTTTTACAAGCAGGTGGTCCCAGGTGAGCTTTGGATGGAGTGGTATTTCCTAATTCCTCACCTGTAATCCTCTTCAGTACAAAAGGAAATCATTAACTAACTTACCCTTAGGGTATAAAGCCCTGAAGAAAGCCTACAGGAATATACAAGAATGGACAAGGCGTGATTCAGATCTTCCAAGAGCTGTGGTACTCCTTTCTGGCCTGAAGTAAGCGAAGCGGTAAGCTTTGTCATCTTGCTTCTATCACGAAGAGGGATCTCTATTACTATTGCTAGTGATTTGAGAACAGCTATTTGGCAAGTAACCTATTCTCCATGCCAAAATCTTAACTGTGTTTAGCTTTCAGTGCTTTATCACTACATACTTGCTTGTATTGCTGAGTTGCTCTGTCTTTGCTCCAGAGTTATGACTCTGTAAATCCCCACGGCAGGGGATGGGCAATTTTCAACTCCTCTGGAAGTAACGGTGAGGGCAAACACTGACAAAATCCCGCAGGCATGCACTCAAATAAACTTCCAATCGATTTCGGTTTGTCTCTTGCCTCAACAAAGACTGAGCGAAGGCCTGCTGACCCGAAAGTCTTTTTTCCAGAAAGACCATTAACACGAAACATAATTGTATTAAAAAGTCACATTCTAGGAAATTCTAGCCAATACTGGGATTATCAGTGGAGCTTCATGACAAATGATGGCACTCTGCCATTGCCCACTGGACAAGCTGCAGGACTCAGATAAATGAAGGGATCTGAGGAGAGTGATAGCTGGCTCAGATAGTGCTAGCTAGAGCATGTTGAACAGAGAAAGTTTGGAACAGTTGAACTTGCAATTACTCGGACATACAGTCCCATCATATGAAGTACTCCTAATGACCTCAGAGCTGGTCTTCTGTTAAAGCATTTCCAAGATACCATCAGTAGAAATAATGCCACTGGGAGAGTTCAAGGTATAGGTCTGATATGGAAAAACAGGGCTATCTGATGTATGTTTATGTAGGGCTCCTTTTCTTAGAGCGACTGTTGTTTTATTTAGAAACAAGCTTTTTTCCCTCTGCCTCAACTTTGTCTGAGGCAGGGCTGACCCAAAGAGAATAAAGATTATAACCGATATAAGACTATGGATAAATGGGAGCTGTTAACCATTTTCCCTTCTGTAATACCAGATGATGTTGGTTAGCAACAACTTATCCTCTGAATCTCAGCCAGGAAAAATGAGGAGGCAGCTCATCTCTGTCACTGGTTTGATCTCCTACCGCATGCGTTGTTGACACAATGGGAAGAAATGGGGAGAGGGAAATGCAAATGTTCTGCGTGTGTCAGACACACGTTGTAACCCTGAGGCACCAACTGTGAAACAACAGAGCAAAGAAAAAAGAATTTCTTTCTTCGCTTCCAGCTTCTCGACCTGTGCGAGACAATAAATTGGACAAATTAATCCCCTGTGTAACGCACAATGACTGCAGTTATAAAAGGTGGCTCCTCCTTTTTCCATAACCAGAACTGGCAAGCCCACAGATCGCAGGTAGGCAGCTACGGTATTTGACGCTGTACATGTGTTATTTACATGTTCTTTGCCTCGGATACACATAGCATCATATCTGAGGGGGAAGAATAAGGAGGAAATAAGATGGTCTGACTTAAAGGAATGGAGGAAGGATTAAAATAAAGCCATACATTTCTGTGTATGTTTCTTGTTTTCCTTTGGAAGGTGCTTCTACAGAATGATGCTTTAATATGGGAGAGATCTAATTAATGGAAGGGGTTTTTTTGCTATTGAGCTTAAAAAACAAGCAAACTGTTTTATTTATACATTGCAGACTGATGACATTGGGGATGGCTGTAAGAAATGCATTAGGCTTAAAGACAACACCCTGGAATATAAGGTCAGACAAACACATTACCCTATAGCCACAATTTTCCCAACAATTAAACAAGATGAACGTTAAGGATAGGCTGTAACAGTAATATCCTCAAATAAACCAGCTCCGGTTAAGTAAGGCCCAATGGTAAAATCCCTCCTGTCTGAGATAGTATTCTGCCCTTTGAATGCTTGGAGTTAGTGAAGCCCAGTTCATCTCTCCAGCTCTCCTGCTGATAATGTGTTCTCATCTCGGGCAAGTCACTTCTCTGTGAGCATCATTTCCTATTTTTTTTGTAAGCCTGCTGGGGCAAGAACTCTCTTTTACTGTATTATACAATCCTGATCATTGTTCTGGCTTCTAGAAACAGAATACAGAATAACTGGCCCATAGCAAGGGCTCTCGGTGTCTCTAAATGGTGTGGTGTGCATGTGAGGCAAGATATAACATCTTTTCAAAAATCTGTCCTGCACAAGATGATATTCTTATCCATTATGTCTGGTGAAGAAATCGAATTAGAAATCGCTACTGCCCTTACTTTCAGCAGAAATTCAGGAGAGGTGCCAGACTCCTAGACAATGGGGAGAGAATTATTAAAGATGCCCTTCTGAGGGAAAGAAATAGAAATCATGAGTAACATGCTAAAATTCCACTGCAAGTGTCATTTCCCCCCCCAGTGTCCTCTGCAGTATTTTGAATTCTGCAGTGCATCTCTGATGTAATCAGAGCTCCTGCAAGGAGTCCTGATACTGCTCTGTGATGCAGACAATTCAAAGTTGCGCCTGGATGAGAACAAGCATGCAAGGAAGATGCATAACTCCCCCCTAGACTCTTCTATCAATTCCAGTGCCTGGAACTTGTCTCTGTTGCTTTTTACCATTTGCAAATTTAGTTTAAAAAAAAGAAGTTTCAGATTTCAGTGCAAGGTGAATATGAATACAGTGATTTTTTTGAAAGAATTCAATAAGAAACTGCTTTACAATTTAGTAATCCTTCCTCTTTTATTCTTTCCTTAGTTGAAATAAGCAGTATTTTCAAGCAGTGTTAAATTCGGCTGTCTTCTGACACATGATTTCCATACCGTATCAACACTGTCAGGGCACTCTCCTGAAATACTTTAAGCTATACTCATGCAGCTCTTTATGTAGTAAGAACCGATCTCAAACTTCAACTCTGCTTACAAAGTGAACTTCCAAACAAATCAAAGTAAAACTTATAAAGATCAATGTATAATATGAAACAAAACTATCCTGAAAATCATATAATCTGAAAAAACATGCTCATATCTGTATATTGCTCTCCTTGATCTGGACAGTGTTATGCTTTTTGGCATCTTATGACAACCTACAAACTGAATTATGACAAATATGTTTGGGTTTATAAAGCTGAGCCTTATTCTGCCAATAATAATCAAAAGTGAAATAACTTTGCAGATAACTTATATCCCAAGGAGAATGTCCTGAAATACATTAGAACTAATAACTGCTGTTATTATCCTGCTGTGAAATATATTTATGTCAACAAATTTTAGTAAGTCACATTCAAGACAATCTCTTAAACATCTTTTTAAAAAGTAAAGGATTTGTCATTTATTGATGTAGATACATATTTTGCTACTGAAATGAAGAGATACGTGGTCACGGAAGAGTTATTTTACGCGTGTTCCCCCCCACCCAAGTCTTTTCCAGTGAAAAAAAATCTGCCAGAAATACATTGCCTATCAAGAATAGTTAACTTTATGTGTTAGTTGCCAACGAACATAAGTCGGTAAATAGATCGATATAAAAGAAATCTCTTAATTATTTTAAAATTAAAGCTATAAAGGACCTTCAGATTAGGCAAAGAAGAAGAAATTTGAAACACTAGCCTCCATACTGCACCGTGCAGACACAGGACTCGGGGAGAGGGAGAGCCGAGAAGGGGAAGACCGAGCATCACAAACCGAGCCCGATGGATCAGCCTCGACAGCCGCCAGCCACCTCCGCGACAGGACAGGAGAAAGCCAGGAATCAGCCGAGCGGTCCCCTTCACCAGCCGACCACCTCCCGCTGCGGGCAGCGGCGGCAGCCCGGTGTCGGGAAGAAATGACGGCGCGGGGGGCCAGTCCCTCTCCTCCATCCCTGCTGCGGGAGAAAACCTGTTGCCACAGCCCGTGCACGGACTCGCGCGACCCCCCGCCGCCTCCCCGCCACGCACACCCCGCCGGGGGCGTACGGCGGGATCCCAGAGGAACCCCCTCCCGGGCGGCCCCGGCCGGGCTCTGCCTCCCGGGACGGGGCGATGCCCGCAGCCCCGCGGCCGCCCCGCTGCTGCCGGCTGCCCCGGGCACCCGCGGCCCCGAGCCGCTCCTGGAAGAAAAGTTNTGTGCGCGGCCGGCAGCGGAGGCGGTCACCGGCCGGCTGCGCGGAGCGCTCCTCGCCGAATGCCCGCTGGCCGCGGGCCCGGGCTGACCTGCCGGCGGGGCCGGGGGAGGAGGAGCTCTCGGCGCTCCCCTTCGCGGAAGCCGCTTCTCCCGAGGAGGAATAGGGGGCCGGTACCGGGAGGGCGCCGGGCCGGGCCATGCCGTGCCCGCCCCGGCGAGCCTCAGCTCGCTCCCGCTGCGCGCCCGCGGTGCTGCGGCCCGGGGGGGCCCGCCCGCCGCCTCTGCCCCGCCGGCACCCCCAAAGCCGGCTCTCCGGGAGGGGCTGGGAGCGGCGGGCCGCCCGCAGGTGGCATCCCGGGCTGCTGTCACCGTCAGTAAAACTTCTGGTGCTTTTCCCGTTCCAGGGTTTTTTTATTTTATAAATAAATTTTATTTATTTATTTATTGGTTAGCGAAGTGGCATTGAAAGTGTCCATTAAATATAAATCAGAACACATCCCTCTGCAATCCATAGCGATGACTCCAGGAGAGCGAAAACTGTGCTTTATGCCTATGGCACCCTTGCAAAGTACAGTGACAATTAACACACTGGTATTATTGATTGTCAGAGATTTGGAGAGCGTTCCAGATCTCTACTTTTTGATGAAATTTGTTTGACACTTGGGTGGAAGCCACTCTGTGTGGATTTAATCTCCGTCTTACAGCAGTGAATTAAATCTTGGTGCCAGGGTTAAGGAGAAACCAGCAGCTTGAGCTCTGTTACAGAGTCTTAAGTGCAAACTGCTCCCGTCCCGTGTGCTGGTGTCCCCCAGTGGGTATAGAAAATGATACTTTTGGCCTCTGATCTTTCTTGCCTGTTTGGGCACTGGTCTTAGAGGGAATTTCCTGCAGATGAACTCCTGAACCTCGATGCAGGATGGGGATAGTCACCTCTAAGCTCAGTGGGACAGGGGCTGTCTCTTATTATGAGCATTGAGCACTTCACCCAGAGCAGTGGGGGGATCTCATTTCAAGTGAGGTCCTTTGTTGCTATGGTAATACAAATGAAAAAAACTATACTATGGTAATTTTAGCAAAAACCCTCTTTTTTTCTAAACTAAATTGGACTGTGGTTCAGAATTGTGTGGGCATACAGAAATAGTCATGCTTATATTCTTCAACTGTAGTTGTTAAACAGCAGTTGTGTAGAGGGCTGTCAGCGACTGTGGCTGTGGGCAGCCTGGGTTTATTTTTCCCTGATATTGCATATGATTTTTATTTGACTTTGTAAAGGTTTCTTAGCATGGCTCTCAGCCTTTATCTGCAGAAGGGAGGTTACTGATTTTACTGACCACAGTGCCATGTATAGAGTTCTGGCTTTTGTATAAGTCTGTAATAATCTTGTTAACGAAAGCCTGTATTTTAAAATCCTTTATTGATAATTGCTGTCAAAGAGGAAGGACACATCAAGTAGTTCTCCCAGGGTATTATCTGGGAACAGTTTTGGTCAGTGTTTTCTGTAATAACTTGGGTGATGGAATGGAGGGCACTTTTAGAACATTTGCAGTGATTCCAACCGCAGAGTGCAAGGCTGAGATTTAAAATGACCCTGATATACTACAGACCCAGTCTGGACTCAACACGATAAAATTCTAGAAGAAAAATTCTGTAGTATGCCATATAGGAAGGAATATCACATGTCAAATGAGGACTATTAGTTAGGTAAAAATACTGCAGAAGGGAATCTTGGGACTATAGTGTGTCGTAGACTGTGCAGTGCTGCAAAATAGTCGTGTTGCTCTGAGCTCTAGTAACGGGAGGATCATATGTAAGGCATCGGCGGGCGTTATTTCTGTTCCATTTAGCACTAGTCAGACTTGGCTGAAGCACTCTATCCAGTTTCAAGCATTATACTTACTCTTAAAGAAAGGCGTCGGCAAACAAGATAGGAGAATAGCAACCAAAACTGTAAGCTACAAGGAAAGATGGAATTTGATTATTTGGTCTAGAAAAGAAAACACAATGTGAAGACGTGACAACTGTCTTCAAATGTATAAACACATTTATAAAGATGACAATAAACAGTTGTTCTGTGACCACCAATGGTAGGATGAAAAGCAATTTACTAAAGTGCAGTTAGGGAGATTACTTTAGATATCAGGAAAAAAACAAACCAGACAAAACTATTACGATGTGAGTAGCTGGAATCTAAGGAGGTTGTAAATCTGTTCAGTGAAGACTTAAAAACAAGGTTAGATAAACAGCTATCAGGGCTGGCTGTAGCATGTGTGACCATGCCTCAGGGCAGGGGAGAGATTCAGTGATCTTCAGAGACATTTACCAGCCCATATTTCTATGATTTCTGATTGCCCAACAAGCTACACCTACCCTTTCAGGAAGAGGCACAGCAGCATGGCACAAAAGGAGAACTCGTTACCACTCCATATAGTTAATGCAGTGTTTTTACTATTTAATAAATCACACCGGACTGTGCTATTTGGATCAATATCTCATTAACATCTGGTGACCAAGAGCAGCTCACAGAGACAGAGAGAGAGCAGAACTATCCATTGCAAATAAGCAGTTTTCAAATCCAGTTTTGAGCAATAATGACTGAAAATCATTACTGATGGTGAGTGTAAATGTAAATGTCCTACAGCTTGCTCATTGTAGAAATCACTGTCTCATTTGGACACTTGATTGGCAGATTCAGGTGAAGTCAAGGACTTCATTGACATTGGTATGAGAAATAAAAGTCAGGTGTGAGATCACTGTCTGCAGCCAATATTAAATCTGTTCTGGCAAATGGAGGTCTTTACTCTTCAGGCATGTTTTGCCTGCATCCTTCATGAGCACAGAATTCATGTGAAAAACAAAAGTGATACATGCCCTTGAAGATTACAAGCAGTGCACTAGCAGTTTTTCTCTAGTGACAAGCTGACTGCATGGCGAACTAGATGAGGATTCCGAGTAAATCTACTACTTTGTGCTCCTTGAGGAATTAGCATTGCCGCAGTGAAAAATTTTAATCCCACTTTCATTACTTTTGCAGCCTGTTGCTGCTTTTCCTTCTGTTCCTTTGATTGTTGACATTGAAATCCTGTTCTATCGTTTCTCTGGCTTTTGCAGATAATTCCAACCTCATTCTGCAGTCAGGAGCAGTGCTGCCAGCAAAACAAGGTATTTCAACTTCACAGCACCTTTCACCTCTCACTTTCCAAACGAATCAAGAGGCTAAATTTATTTCTTATAAAACAGAACTTAAATATCTACATGACTGAAAGGTGAGAATTTTCAAAACCAAGCTACAGACCAAGGATTATTCACAGAACTTATTAATCAGAAAATTTCAACTAATGAATACGTTACAAAAATGCCATCTGTTTGAGAAAAACTCTGTAAACAGAGATAGAAGCAAGACTCTTTGAATAAATTATGGATGGCAAAATGGTCTTATAAAGGATGCTATATAATTATATGCAAAATTTTAGGCTGAAAGTGGGTAGCACAGACTACTGTTGTACAGAGGTTCAAAATGGTCTCAAAACCAGAACATGTCAAAACCCATGATACCGTCTGCAGTGTCAGTGGTTTTCTCACATTGAACAAGGGAATTTAAGAAGAAAATCTGTCCCTTTGTTTCTGTTTATACCCAGATCCATTTGTACCTTGATTTCTGCTATTATAGGAAGAAAATGGTACCCATACTTATGATTTTGGTATTGGGTACAGACTGTTAAGGGGAGTGAGAGAGAGTGCAACCATTTAGTCATTAGCACCATCCACAGGAAAGCAAGCAGCAAGCATTTGTCTCTTCAGCGCTATCAGCCCTTTCAATGTGACAGTCCTGCTGGGAAAGAAGGGCTTTAAGTGACTAAAGATTAAGATAATGATCATGGCTTGCTCTGAAATTCTCAAGCTGCGGGCACTAGTGGGACCTCTTGGTTCACTCTACGCAACAGTTAATCTGGTTTCAGACAATAGCTATTGTTTGATGGGATGCTGGGCACGGTAGTATTCAACAGCTCTCCTGGAAAGAACTTGGGGGTCTGGGTAGACCACAAGATGAACACGAGCCAGCAATGTGCCTTGGTAGCAAAGAAGGCCAACAGCATCCTGGGACATAGCAACAGGGGCTTAGCCAGCAGATCAAGAGATGTGATTACTTGCCCTTCCTTGGCACTCATTAGATGACTTCTAGAATACTGCATCCAGTTTTGGGCACTCAGGACAGGAAAAACATCCATAAACTGGAATGCGTTCAACAGAGGACCACCAAGATGGTCAGTGAATGGAGTACATGCTCTGCTGAGAGACTGAGGGAATTGGGCTTGTCCAGCCTGGAGAAGAGCAGGCTTCAGGGAGACCTAATAGCTTCCAATATCAACAAGAAGGTTATCAGAAAGATAGAACCAGGCTCTTCATGGTGGTGCATGGCAGGAGGACAGGAGATAACAGACAAATTGAAACAAGAGAGTAAAGAAAAACATCTTTCCCATGAGAATAGTCAAGCAGTGAGGCAGCCCAGAGCGCTTGTGCTGTCTCCATCCGTGGCGGTTTTCAGAAGCCAATTGGATTAAGCCCTGAGCACCCAAGTCTGTTCTCATAGCTAACCCTGCCTTGTGCAGGAGGCTGGACTAGAGATCTCCCGAAGTCTCCTCCAGCCTGAACGATTCTATGTTTTGATGGTAATTGCTGTTTGAAATACTGCTGCCATTATCAGCTTCTCCTGAGGAATTCAAGGTGACCGCTGTGAGGGGAGATCTGTCCCCTCAAGGTAAGCAGATTGCAAGCTAGCTGCAGGTGGGCCCAAGTCTCTTGTCACTGCATGGTGATACATTTCTTTGCTGATTTATGGCCTATGCAGGTATTTTTGTTGCTTCCTCTTCTCGTGTCTTTTTTCATGAATAGCTCCATTACTCTTAATGCGGCACTTATGTAGTGCACCTTCCCATGGATAAAGCTTCAAAACACGTCCCTGAGTTTTATTACAAATAACCCAGTTAAAATAGCAATTTGTCTTTTGCTGAAATTCACACAGGTGCTTAGATCCAAAAGTGTTATATTACAGGGTTACAAGAGCAGGGGACTAGACTCAACAATTCACGTTCCTGTATTTCCATGCTCCTCACATCTCGCACTCCCTCCTTCCACTGGAATAAGCCTCCAGCGTGCCTACAAAACATGATCCCCACGCTTTCTCCATGCCCTGGCTTGGGACGTGTCCCTCCCAGCCACACAGACGCGCTCTTGCGTTGCAGCATTGCTTGTCTCTACTGCAGTTCCCCAGTGCAGTGAAGGGCTCTGTCAGCCAGAAGAAATTGGCTAAAAGCCTCAGAATCTCTGTTCCAAGCCTGACTCAAAGCTCTCAGTGCAGCTTCCCTCGAGCACACATAGCAGCTCAGCCCTGGTCTCCACTGCAGCGGTGTGTTTGGTTTTCGTGCCTTTTTCCAAGGAATGCTAAAGATTTCCTTTCCTGCCTTGCTTGAGGTAAATGTGTCAAGTTAATCACCTTATATGCCCATTATTGCCAATTGAGATGCATTTGAGCAAATGTGGTTACCCACTTTAAGGTACATGAATAAACTCTGTCTGTCTCAATAGGTGGCTCAGGGCTCAATTCACTGTAAAAGGAATCTTAGGTAATTCTGACATTGATGCCCACATCAGTGGTCAGAGGAGTCCCACCTGGAATCACCTGCACTAGATCACAGAGGGTCTGTAGCTGAGAGAGGATTAAATTCAGACATCTTACTGTCATCTTTAATCATTAAACAAATCCTCAGACTTTTGTGTTTGGAGAAAAGCTTTCCTTTACCTTTATTCCTTGAAGAGTTTTCTGAGTTTTATGTTGGTGCTTGTGCATGGGCAGAACCTGGCTTTTCTACTGTTCTGCTTCTGTTTGTTCTTGCTGAAAGTGATTTGGGAGAACTCCTGCAGGAGCTTCTGCCCTTCTGTATTGTGTTAGTCGTGGCATTGAAGGAGTGAAGAGCAACACATAGCTCCTCCATCTGCAGCTCTGTAGATGTTATGTTTATGTTTGCAAGGTGGCCGATGTGACTAAAATTAATTTACAAACACTTGAAATTTTACTCCAGTACCTCATGCTGCCAGCCTCCCCCGCATCCCCACTGCAGATACACTGATAAATGTTCTGAACGCTCCTTTGGCTGGATAACGTGTACTGATACCTATGGTCTACCGTGCTGAAAAATGGAAAGTTTCCGAGTAGGATAGATTGGTGGACATAAAAACAGAATCAGCATAAACTCTTATCTACAACGAAATTAGGATATGAACAGGATCTAAAACTGGAAAACAGAAAGAAGTCAGGAGCACAGTTGTGCAGAAAACTCCTTTTAATTTAAACAAGTAAAGAGGTATGGATGTACTTGAGCAGCCTCACAGGGGTTTAGTTTGGCCTGGGCAGCATATGTTCCTAAACTTAATAATGTCTCAAGTGCTTGGCAGTGCAGCCCTCTACTCCAATTCAGGTTGCATCCAACCTTGGAAAATCCTGTGAATGCATGCATATATTTTGCATATTTTGCATAACTCCTGCCTAATCTGTGTGATTAACACACTAGCAAAGGGTAAACAGGAGAATTTCTGCATGCAGGTAACTCTTGTCACTTTGAATTCCTTTTCGGTTTAGGCATGGCACTGTAACTGCGTGGCACATAATCAGAGAACCAGGTTTAAAAATATTTATATTCCAGAAAGTTTGGTAAAATACAGTACTTCAGCTGGGTTTAAAGAATTAATTTATATCATGTACCAACAAGACCAGCCAAAGTGTTTACAGGAGAGGAAGGCTCTTTGGCTGAAATGAGTTTCAGGGAACTGCTGTATTGAAACTCTCAGGGACAGTGTATTATTTATCATGGCTCTGGCAGACTTCCAAAACCATATCACTTTTTTTTCAAATTGCTGAACTGAAAGAGCCTTGCAAGGATCTGAGAAATGCCTTCTCAAGCATGTGCTTAGGCTTTCGTGTTGTTCAGCTTTATGAGTAAGAATGGATAATGCTCCTAAATACTTTGTTACCGCACCTGCCTCAGATTAGTCAAAGAAAATCATCATTCCTCTCCTATGTTCAGGCACTGAAAAAAAAGGGGGTGTGTTCATATAGTTCATATACATGTGGGTCTAGGAATCTGTCTTTGAGCCTAACTGATGCAGATATGAATTCTACTAGGCAACTCCCAGTAGAGCTTTGTAGACCTTGCTTGTGTGGACACCGGGTCGGTAAGTTTGGGTCCCAACTGACCATATCTTGCTTTGCTTAGTCTGGGGAGGATTGCAGAGCTCACTGCAGGGGCTCACTTGTTCCCCTTTGCTGAATGGACTCATGCCATCCAGCTCGCCTGGACTCCCACAGGAGCACACAACCATGGCTTTCCATCACACCACCCATCTTCATCCCACCCATCTGGTTGTAGTTCATGCCTTGTGGGCAAGGCACAGTGGGAACAAACACGTGTACCACCTCTGTAACAAATGGAGTAATCTGCAGGCATCAAAGAGCACAGTGGTGCATGCTCCCTGCCTCCATCTCACCCCCACCCATGAAGATTTTTGGGCTGAGAGCAGGCTCAAGAGGGCACAAGAATGGTCAGGACAGAAGATGGTATCTTCTCCAAAATAATAGTGTCTCTTCATGCTCTCAGTTTTCCTCTCCATTGGATAAACTCAATACTAAACATCCATATTCCTATCTTTTATTTCTTTAGGGCTAGTTTCTTGGATTTACTTCATGGTGAAATTCCAGGGTGCCAGACTCCAAGCCCTCTGCAAGAAAACTGGAGAAATCTGGGGTCAGCCATTCCCTTCTTTTAGTCCCTTTCCATTTGAATGTAAGTCTTTCAAATTAACGACTTCTTACTGTCAGCCCTTTTTAATTTCTGTCTGTCATGGACAGGAAGAAAAAAAGACAGGCCAAATGGCCCTGCTTTCAAAACAGAACCTGGGGTATGAAACACCTCAAGGGGGAGAGAGTCCTTAATGCCAAACTAAATTTGCCAGTTGTTCCCCGATGATAGATTCCTCAAACTGTCAAAATGTCACCAGAGGTGACCAGGCACACAATTTTCAGGCATTCACTTCTGTTCAAAGTTAAGAAGATGACATGAGCTTCCATTACATTTCTTTTTCTAGCTCAGTCAACTTTTAATACTCGTGATACATTCAGTGAATGTGAAATAATTATCTTAGTCATAATACTTTTGATTCATGCAATAGCATATTTTGTGTTGCAGTTTTTTAAATGATTTTGACAATATAAAAGAAAAAATTTATTAGGCAAAAACCATCATGCATGACTACTGTAATTGCTGTTAGAAAAAGGTGTGGGTACACAGTACAATTGAAATGATTCGCATTTCAATATTTCCACAAATAAACACAATACAGGCCTAACCCATATGTTTCTCATCCGGAGGAACCCCATGCTTTCAAGTTTGACCAAGCAAAGAGTAAAATAGAACCTGGGGAATCTGTATTGTTTAAGTGAGCAGGTAGCTGGTAGGAATGGGTATATCTTTTGGGCCCACACAGGCAACCTTGTTCTGCACAACGCAACGGTAGGTATGCACTTCATTTGCTCGCCCAGCAGCATGGCTGCACGTGCAATTGCACAAGTGGGCAGTGGATAGGATATGCAAGAGAGATCTGAGTTCCTTAACTCTGCAATGCCAGTGAAATTACTGTACAGCCTGTGCTTATTTTCCCTTAGTAGTTTTGAGTCCCGTGTCTGCGAAGGCAGAACATTTTCAATAGCGAAAAAATGCACATGTTCGCCGCTGGAAATCTTCCCTTTAGAAAGGGAGCCATCTGGAGAATAAACTGTAAAATAAGCTCTGAATGAGCTCCCAGGCTCAGTGGGACTTGTAGATAATTCTGTGTGTAGCAGAGTTGTTACTATAATTATAGTCCCAAATAATAGTGAAAGTATCTGGCTGGCAGTTTGCACAGGAATTTACCATCTCTGCATGCACGAGGGGTAACTTTGTGCTCCGATGAAACGTGCTAGTATGCCAACATTCAATGTGCTTATTTGTTGCATGCAGTTGTGAAAACAAGATTCTTGCCATTGGCTTTGTTGGCCAGGAACAGCATCGTGCTGTTTCTTTGTATCTGTACTCTGCTTGTTAAATACAAGGGTGCGTGAATGAATGTTTGATTACATGTTTGAAGCTGTGCCGTGCACTTTTGATTAAAAGACTCTATCAGTGGTTGAAGCCCTGTAGAAAAAAAAAAAAGACAACTATTTGACAGTGGTAAACAACGAATCTGGGTGGGGAACTGCAGTTTGACTCTACGGATGGTGCTTTTGACCATCCACCACTGTTCTGCTTCCTGTGGCTCAGTGCAATTCCACATCTCTAATGAAAATTTAAAGCAGTCCCTTAAACGCGGAGGCAGACTGTGATATTTTTGTTCTCTGTGAGCAAAGCCATTTTTCCCGAGGAGCCTCATGGGGTGATTTTGCATCCCTCGGAAAGAATGCCCTCCGGAGTGGGTGGGAGCGGGGTGAGCTCTGCCTGACACAGCTGTGCCTTGGTCAACGTCAGGGAACCCTCAAATGACAGTGCACCCATCGGCATCGCTGCGGATACTTTGAGTGGAGAGTTTCTTTCTGATACCCTCTATTCTTTAATCGTGGAAGAGGTGCAGCACTGTGAAATTCCCACCTACGTGACCCAGTAATGTGTTTAAGCTCAGAATACTGTCTCTCGGTGAGAACTCGGTCATCGAGGACATGGACCGCCTGGCTGGTGCAGGGAACTTTATAATTGGTACAAATTTCACTGATGTGCAGACTTTACAATGTTTTTTCTAAACACTGTCAGTTGGCATGATGGCTTTTGGGTCCTACCAATACGGGTGTTATTTGAATAGGAAAATCACACACCAGCCATCTGGCCCTTCTACTTACACTCAGATTATTATTTTTGATTTTCATTGTTGCTGAAGTTAAAGCCAGAGGTTCGATATTGCATTAAAAATCTAGCTTGCACAGGATTTTGTTTTCATGAGGGAACTGGGACTCTGCTGTCCCTCAGGTCTTTCCTTGCTTGCCCAGGCGCTGTCTGCACATAAGGACGAGGAGCTGCAGGTGGAGCGTTGTGCTTGTGGCTTACACAGATCTGCTGCAACAGATCTTTGGGAACTTGTTAGTGAAAATACCCAATGGTAAGGGGTAGTCGTTAATCACCACAATGTATATGTTTATCCCATCAGAGGAGTATCTGTTTAGAGAAGAGTAATTGGCATTTGTCTAAAATATTTTAAAAAGTATTTAACCTTGTAGCTAGACTCCCAACTGCATGTAGTAAATAACCACTCTGTAGTCCCTTTTATGGGACTGATTACATTTTACCAATAAAGGAACTAGTTAAATTTTACCTGTAAGTAACCCTAAAATAAATACTTTTGATCCTGCTTCAAAAACTTCCCTGTAGGTTACTGTTTGTTTGTTTGTTTGTTTGTTTGTTTTTTAAATAGGTAGCACTGTAATATTGTTCTCCTTCTAAATTAATAAATAAATCTTCCATGTACTTTCATGGCTGTATGGTGAACTTAAACATCTCTTTCGCTAAATTCAGACTATTGATTTAATCTTTCAATAGCTGCTGAAATTATTAACAGTTAAAAAAAGAAAATACAGTAGAGTCCAAGCAAGCTATCTCAAGGAGAAGCTTGACTTTCCTAGTATGTAAAAAAATCAGTGGTAGTGGGTAGATAAATTCAAAGTTAAAACAATGCGTAATTCTTATAATTCAGAAATGGAATCTCATATACAAAAAGCAAGACATGCATAATGTAGTTATTATACCTAATTATTGTTCAGCTGTATGTCTTGCTTAGAGCAAAATTGCCACAAAATGTAGACCAGCTTTCTGGTTAATAAGATTCTTTTCTTTCTTATTAAGTTTATGAAATGTTGCTCTAAAAATAATTCTTGTAGAAATCATAAGAATAAAATCAGGTTCTTCATTGGTGGTTTACTATGCATTAGTCATTCACATTTACTGAACTTCTGAAACTCATGGATTTATCTAAAAATAAATATTATTTCTTGACATTTCCTGTTTGGTTATAATTGTGCACAGCTCTAGCTTCCTGCTAGGAACCCTTCTAGGCAGCAGACTTCGGTGGCATACTTTTGGAGTTTGGTCATGGCAACTTTTTGCTTATTTTTCCCATTGAAATTCATGTCAAAATTCCCTTAGTTTCAATGAGAACTGGTGTGGGGTCACAGATATATCTTGACCAAGATCTCAAACAGACTCTGAGGCTTTTTTGTATCTCTTGCTCTTTAAGTACTGTAGCATTCATAGCTTTTGCTGACGTCTTTTGGCACAGTGTGGACAGAATGGAAGTTCACAGAATATCATAGTTCTTTCTTATTTGGTGTGTATTTTGGCTTAGGTTTTAAACATCTTGTGGTTTAATTAACACTCTTAATTCTGTTTGTCCTCATGCAGTGAGGATTGGATCCAGTGCTGTGGCTCCTAGAGGCTGCCACAATACAAATAAAGAAGAGTAATTTTCCAGCATGAGCCAAACAAATCTGTCCTTTATGCCATTTCTGTGTTTAATCTGGCAAAGAGGGGGACTTGGGGTGTGTGTGCACTGAACAACTGAGTTCTCTGTTGGTTCTCGGGGCTGCTGGGAATTGAAGAACAATGTTAGCATTTGTTATTTCTCTCATAAAATAGTGAAAACAGCACTTTCTTGACAAATCTGTTGAAATAACTCGCAAATGGATCCTTCCTCTGTAGCAGTAAATACCATTTAAGGTCATTCTACTCCCCTGTATCTGCAGGCATTGTAGGACTACAGAAGGTAAAGATTTATTTTCTTTTTTACACATATAAGAAAAATCTCCACACTTTTCAACCTCTATATAATCTCCGCAATGCTGTCATAATTATAATGTCTGATTGTGTTGCCAAACAAATCTTAGTTTAGCAGTTAGTACATTGATAAAAAGATATTAATGAGTTCTTGGCAGTTACTCTTTTTCTGTCAGACAGCTAGATAAAGCTACAATGCACCAAGTTAATTGGAAAATGGGCACTCAAGCATCAACACAGTGTGTGGTGAAGAGATACCATCTACTCTATTTCAGTAAGTGACTTAACTGCCCTCTCATGAAAAGTGTTTAACGTCCAGGAGATGTAAACCAGAACGTAATTGCAGTGGGGGATTTTCGAAAGTGCTTTGCTGGGGATTTTTTGGAGTCATTTAGGTAGTTTTGCAATTTGTAGTGTCGAGGATATAAAATTGCTTTAATAATTAATTCAGTCAGTTATTTTTATGGATATACTTATGGGTGTTTTGTACTGAATTCTGTTTGCATTTATTTTGCAATCTCATTACTCTTGGTTCATGGCTTTACCTTAGAAAATTGGACTAGTCATGTTAGCGTAGTCCAATCTGTCTTTACATCAGTATAGACATAATAGGAAGGAAAAGGAATAAATTAGATCAGTAAAAACATTTCCTCAGCAGTTTAATTATGTTCCCACTAAAGGTTGTATGGGTATTTCTGTAAGGTTTTCACAGGCTAACATAGTTACAGCAAGACAAGCAGCATGTGAAGTCAGTTCCTGGAGCTGCCTTCTTTTGAAATACAGTGGAGGTGAGACCTTGAAGGTGATTATCTCCAGCAAAGGGAAGTTTAAGTTTGTTTTCTCTCATCTTTGGCATTTTGTTAGACTCATCTGCCAAAACAAACACAAGAAGAAAGTTACAGGATGTCCATGGCTTTCTGAACACCAAAAGCTGATGGACTGCTTGGGTCCAATTCTCTTCAAGGGTCTGGTATAAATCCCATTAGCCATGTTTATATGAAGACAAAGACTTTAAAGGTAGCATTAAGGTTATAATATTTGTGCTACAGCCCTTTATGGAGTAGAGCCGTAGTAAGAGGCCAAAAGGACCAAGTCAAGTTTGCAGCTGTGGAGCTTGGTATGCTTCAGAACAACTCAGTGGAGACTGCATCTGGCTAGCGGGGGATTTGTTTAATTAATAAATCATCAGTTTTGAAGTGGTGTCTGCAGTGCGATGCCATGACATCTTGGGACTTTCCCTTCAACAAATAGAAACCCCCATCTCCTCCCGCAAAATGTGCTGCTGCCCTGGGACAGAATAGGGTTTTGGCTGCTCCGTTGCCAGGTCAGTGAAGCCTTCACTGACAGCTTGGTGAGCGGTTGGGTGGATAGTGCCGTCTCTCCTGGGAGCTCTGTGGAACATAATTGTTCTGCTTCCAGGGATCAGCTAAGCTTATCTGGATTGAGATGCTGATACACTGCCCAGGAGATTGGTTTGTAGATCAAATTTCAGTGTTATAATTGTACAGTTGACAAATGCTTGTTGTTATGGGCTTGTGGTCTGTTAGAAGGAGGTTGAGTATGTACTGATTTCATTTTTAATTACAGAAATTACGGTTGGTCTTTTCCTCTCTAGCTGGAAGTAACATTACTTAGTCAGTGACCTGGAGACACATCCAATTATCTGTTCTCTGAAAGCCGTCACATAATGACTTGTTAAAAACTTCTCTAAAAAACTTCCCTATCTGATGCTGTATTGTGGGCAGGAATGATTATTCGCTGCAGTCAGAGTATGAGTTCATTCTGAGTATATGAATAGCTTTTCTAATTCCTGGAAAATGCTTGTGTCTCCTGCTGTGAGCAGGAGTTATTCCTTTAAAAGCTGATGTCATGGTTTTATCTCTATGTAGAGTTGCAGCCCTAATGCACTATGAGGGGCTGGGACCTCTCCAGTCCTTTCTGTAAAAGGAGAATTCCTTCCTTGTTCATCCCGTAGCCGATACTCACCTGCTCTGTTGCCTCCAGGTTTTGAGATGCATCCTCCAATGCTACAAGGTTTTAGCATCACTTCTACCATGGATGCTAATTCTTGCTACTTTGGGCAGGAAAACCTTTCCAATTTTTTTCCCCATGCTGTCTGGATAGTTCCAGCTCCTGGTGATATTCTAGAGGAAGATCTGTTGTATTCCCTGTGAGTGTTCATATGGTAGATTTCCTACTGCTCTCCTATAGCCCAACTTACTAGTGTGCTGCCTTGTGCACAGTTTATGGCATTTTTAACCCTTTCCTAATACCGTCTGAAAATCCTTTCCAGTAAATAATGCTTATTTTGAGTCCCAGAGTTACCTGCACCCCTCTTGAATATAGAATTCTTTTGTTGTTTAAATTATTTACATAACAAAACAAAGAAATCAAGACTGAGTCTTGAGCCATAGCACATTTTAAGTTTCCAGCACGAGTAGTTTGTATCTATCATTTTGAGTCCTTTTTCACTGTACTGTATGCCTAAAGTTTGGCAGGTATACATTAGACCTCTAGAATGAATACAGTTGCTCCCTGCCATGACTCAGAACAGTCTGTCCAAAGTTTTTCATCACACTGGAATTATAATCAGTTATGACAAAGGTGGCAGGATGCCAAAGGGATAATATATTGAGCAAGGAGGAGACAGGAAACACCACACGGCGTTTGGAGCAGTGCTTAGCAAATTGATGGCTGAGCATCTTGTGGTCTCTCCTGTCCTGCCATCTAAGGAGAGGAGCGAGCAATGCACAATGTCCATGATCCTTAGCAGTACACAATTCCATATACTGAGTACTTTCCATGGGCAAAGGTGTTTCTCCTGAGACAAGATTCCTTGGATCTTGGATCCTCTCTTGAACTTCTGTGTCTCTGGGTTTGATATGGAATGAACAGAAGCATCATGCCGATCCCAGTCATCGGCCGTAATCACAATAGCGGCTCCGGACAGGTGTGATTTATGGGGGCAGGAAGAGTGACCGCTTATACAACACCATAAGGCCCAAATTCTGCAAAATGTTATATTTCAGCTTGGGTCTAAGAGTAGTAAATTACAAAGCACACTTGGAAGAAAGAATGTTGGACCACATTCTCCCCAAGTTCAGCATATCTGGGGTTAGAGTCTGGTCTTACTGGCCACTAAATTTTGTTTTTCTTATGCCTGTAACACTTTCTGATTAAGGAGAATAATGATAATGGAATTATTTTCATTTTAATTTTACTTAATCCGATACTTTCCTGAATAAACCTTTTGTAAGATGAAGGATTCACTCCAGGATGAATTTGGCCCACATATGACAGTTAGTGTCTAGGATGGTAGTTGCTATCTAAAGAGAAAAATGTAAATTTACCTACAAAGGAAAGGAAAGAAGGGAAATATTTATCCACAGAGGTGCTGCTATAGAGACCAGGGACATTTCAAACAGCAGTAATAAAAAGGCACGTGTGCTAAATTTTCTCTGCTTGGTTCTATCATTGTTAGTTTTGTTACCATCACTACCTGCTGCACTGGTTTGGAAAAACAGCTCCACCAGAATTTCTTTAGACATTTATACTTACAAAAAACTCTAGATTTGTGGAACTGGATGATTTCATTTTACTTTGACAATGATGTTTCAGCCTGTAGAAAATAGCTTTTCAGTCTCTTTTCCAGACTCCAAATTAAAAGAATAATTTATCCTAGAAAAGTATAAAAATGGGCTTATGGGAATGAAAGTAACATTTATTTTTCTCTGCATAAAAATATATCTCAGAAGTTTAAAGTAAAGCATGCAAATGAAGAAGACTGATTTAGGCACTACTACAGATTACACACATACTGTACAATCTTTGTTTATTTAGTGGTGTATAAGGTAAACTGAAATAAAACAAGTATCATTCAGGTTTTTAAGTAGGTTTCCAGAAATCTTTCTATGAGTTCTGATTTATCCTATTTATAGCTACTATATCCTATTTAACACTACTAGGTCTAAAGCAAGAAAACTACAATGTCTTGTACTGGATCTTTGTATTTATGCAAAAGATTGTACAAAACAAATCTGGGATACCCACCATTGTGACTGGAGCAATTGCATGCACGCCTGATCTCTGAAATGTCTTATTCAGTCCATCAGCATCTTGGATCAGATCAGTGACAAATTTGGTGTGTCTCAGAAACATCAGTATTTGTCTCCAAGGTGCCATGGATTTGCTGTTTATGCAGTAGCTGTTCATCTGGGATCTCCCTGACATCCAGCAACCCCTGTGCAGGGGAGTAGATGGCCACCAGAAGCAACAGGATTGGGAGTGCTTTTTACGTTGGTTGGGATCCATTCCATCTCCTTTCTGCTGTGATGAGGTACTGTGAGCCAGGATTGAAGGCCACCATAAAACCTTTTCCTCCCTGAAAATATGATTGCAAAAATGCAAACACATCAGCATTGCTAAATCTTATGCTTCGATACCTGTGCATGCACCTATTTACATGCACTTAGATGCAAATAGTTCCCATTGAACTAATGAGGTGACACAGGTGTTTAACTAAAACACATGCTTGAATACGTGGAAGATCAAAGCCCTTAATCGTAGGCACATGGTGCAATTGTAAAGGTACTTACAGCAGGCGTGTACAAATTGCCTTTTAGATGAAGGATCTGTCACAGGTATATTGGTTTTGCTCAGTCACCTGCACAAGGAGTAAAAGTAATAGCAAATATATGAAAGTTTGTGTCTTATTCTGAACATGCATTGGTAAAAAAAAGGCTCTTTATGGTCCATTTCCCACGTATGTGTACCCATGCCAGTTCAGGCTCATGTTCTGGAGCATCTAATATGTAGATTTAGTTGTGGGGGGCCCTGAAGAAGATTTGGCTAGTAGGACAATAAACATTGCCATTTGTTATACTTGTATGACATGACAAAAATTATTTAACCTCTTATTTAGTCCTCACACATTGGTGTTTTTCAGTAAAACACTTCATTTAACAACTCCTATTTGACCATGTTGCTAAATAATAGAGCTAGAAGTAGTTTTTATGTGCTATATTCATATTTCGCCTGAGATGAAAATAGAGACCATGTATTTCTGGTGCCCCTTGTCTAGGTACAACTTCAAAGGGTACAGATAAATGCCAGGGAAAGCCCACAGTTTCAAATATTTGTGCTGAACATGTATCATACGTCAGAAGCAAATTTTTCCTCCTCTTTCTTTCCTTTTTGCTTGAGATCACTTGTATAAAAATGAAAGACCTCAGGTAACTGTGCCACTAAAGTCCTTTATGTATGGGAAATGGATGTGTCCAGAATTATTACTGTATTAAGTCACTCACTGCTCTTAGTAGTTACTAAGGCTATATGTAATTGGGGAGCTATTAGCTTGAGAAATTATCTGGAAAGGATTAATAATGAATATAAAACTGGAATAATTAAAGGCATCAAGTGTTCCCCAGGGAAGAGAATATGCTTAACATTTTAATTCTATACTATGTGATCCTGGAGGCAGCAGGGTATTTCCATGTCGGGAATCAGATGTGAGTGTTACCCACTGGAGCAGTTTGCATGTCTGATGTACCGATAAAAACAATCTTAAACATTTTTATGGGCACTTGTGAATTATTAATTGGGCTAAAACTATCATTTCAGCTGAACTATTGATTTACTCTGAGTTTGAAAGCTGTGTTTTGTGATTGCATATTTTCACGAGTGATACCTGTTAATCTGAGGGACAGTTTGAAAATTGAGCCTAGTCTCTCTGGTTACCCGTGTACATCTGCAAACGCTGTAAAATCCGTTAACTCCCTTTCACCAGCCAGCACCTCACAACCCCCCCAGCGTGCAGAACACTCTCTTGCTTGGCTGCAGTAGCGCAGGGGAGGGTAGGAGAGGCGGGGAGGATGCTGTGCGGCTGAGAGGAGAGTGGAGCAGGCTACAACGCTCCACGTGAGCAATACCTCAAAGCAGTGGATCCAGCAGGATCCAGCAGCCCACTTTTAAGCTCTGTGGTGTCCAGCCTGCTACGATTTGGCCCTCTCTTGAGTACTGGCATTTCTCTTATTTCAGTGCTCCCAAATGCTGCTCAGAGTTTTGGCTGAGAAAGTTTATTGCACACTGAATCATCAATAATCGCACTCTCACTAACTGAATTCCTTTTGGAAGGAATTCACCTCCAACCTGTGCAGTTCTTACAGAGTCTTCCTCTTCATTGCTGGTGAGGTCTGGTGATTTTCTTCAGATCATCATGCTCTTTTTTGCATGTCACATTTGTTTTTCCAACTTTTCCTGAAATGTGCCTGTGCTATTGCACCTGCTTTGATAACGATGGTCAAGTCAATATTAAATTAAGTGGAATTACGTGCCACATTTTTGGCCAGCATCAAAATTAAGAATCATTTATCAACCACTTTGAAAGCGAGATTTGGAGAATAGAACAATAGTAGCTAAAGTCAGCTTTCCCCTTACCATTAGGGTAATTACTTGAATATAATTTTGTATATAATGTAATTGGTAGTTACCTTAGAAAATTCCAGTATATGCCTCTCTGCATCTTTCGTGGCCTAAATACCTTAAAAACACCAACTGTATGCAATGAATTCACTTTTGAAATGGAATTTATACTTCTGCATTAATTAGGCACATTTGGAAACTTCACCTCTTGGGTGACTGAGAGATTCACACTGATGGTATTAGTGGCTCTGGGCTAATGAAAACACACAGGAGGTTCTTCAGTTCTGGGATCTTTTACTTCATCAATGCATGAGGTCATACTGATGTTTTTTATCCAGGATAAAAAATAAACCCTGGGTTGGGAACGTACCACAATGTTTGATCCATTCTAAAATAAGTAAGTAGCAGTTTCCCCAGTTCTTTTCAACCTTATTCTCTTTGTAGCTTTCAATCTATATGAAAAACTCAGCAAAGAAAGGATGAGCCGATTATTCAATGTTATTAAATAAAATCAATTAATTATATTTTCTGACTGTCCTCTTTTATATTTGTAAAGTGAAGGCCTTCAAGCTGTGGAGCTCAGCAATGTGAGCTTGATGTTCCTGTGCTTTCGGGGAATAATATTGTCCCTGTCATGGATGAATATGTTATGTTTATGGTTTACTGTAATAATTTGCTGGTTCCTGGTCCTACAATCCTCACAGGAGTGTAACAAAGCCTTGTGATCTCCCTGAGAACTGCCATGTGGTTTCAAATCTGGCATTAGCTGGGGGAAGTGTAACATTCACATGATGCCAGTCAGCTCCCTGCTGACTGTTTTCACAGAAGCAGTCTGAGGTATTTGTTGTTTCAGGGAGAACCAGCAATAAATTAACTGAAGAAGTAGACTTCTTTATTACAACAACAATAGGACACCAATAATAGCATCTACTCCCCCCTCTATTTTTTTTGGAAAGAACTTGCAGGGTTTG
Source organism: Pelecanoides urinatrix (assembly GCA_013400755.1). Lineage (NCBI taxonomy): Eukaryota > Metazoa > Chordata > Aves > Procellariiformes > Procellariidae > Pelecanoides > Pelecanoides urinatrix. The sequence goes on along the minus strand of VZTQ01012693.1, from coordinate 22,629 downwards.
CTCAGCTTTGCTCCGCACGCTGAGATAACCCGTAGCCCAGAGCACAGGAGGCAAAGGAAATATCTCCCCCAGCGCCGTTGTTCTGGTGATAGTGCTTATCTGCTGCCCGCACCTGGGCTTGGGACCCGCCTTGGGCAGATGAATCAAGATGGATTTTGTCTCCCTTTTGGGGGGATGCTAGGATTGATACCAATGTCCAGGTCTGGGACAGAGACACCAGACGCACCAGAACAATCCCTGCAGGAAGCACATGAGCTAGATGGATTTTTGGGTTTTTTAAACTAGGTGGAGGTTTGGGTTTCCCATTTAACATAATTTCAGCATCCCTTAGGAGTCACAGCTATTCAGGTGACTGTGTCCAGTCCTGTCTGGTCGCTACAGTTTTCCCTCCTTGGAGGGCAGATTAGTGGAAATGCACATTAGGTGATACATATCATTGCAGGAAAATGAGGACACACAGATAAAGCTTTGCCAGAATGTGGTAGATACTCATGTTCTGTGAGGCAGGACATGGTGCAGGCTGACCAGCTGGCCTCTATTCACAAAATGTCCCTTTCTTTCGTCACCTTCAGCTTCACTCAGCACTGAGGGCCATTCCCTTGGTTTTCCAGGGAAAGGCAATGCCAGATACACCCCTCCACTTCCTGCAGTTTCTTCCATGCATTTGCCTATTGCCTTTAACACACAGGAAGATATTCACCTTAAAGGTAGTGTGGAAAGTGCCTTTCTCCTGCTGCCTCCTGGCTGGGCCGCACGTGGGGATCTGTCATTGCAGATCTTGGCTCCAGAGCCAGCTGGGAATGATAAATTCAGCTCCTAGCACTGACTTTCAACCTCTTGACAAGATCTTATGTGAATCTGATATATTTACCAAAATTTAAAAATAAAAGAAAAAAGAGAGGACAAAACAAAGATGCATAAAAGGCGAAATGAATCAGCAGGTTAATGAAAGCAAACATGTCAAGATGGCATTAAGCCATAACTGATGGATTGAATTAGTGCAGTTTTGGAAAGCATGGTTAAATAACCCAAAAGAATTAACCAAGCAGTATACAATTAATACAAGTGAAATCTGAAGTAATACAAGTATAAATCATTGTAGTTCCGCTGAGCTCAGTGAAAGATCACTGATATGCACCTGTCTTGCCCTGTAATAATAAATAGACTCAAAATATTTTAACATAACCATATTCTCTGTCACCAGTGGTCAGCATGGGGTTTCCACCCAAAAGGAGGTTTCCTTGCACTCCTCGTTTTCACAATACATCAGGCTCTACTGCTGGGCTCGCAGGGGTTACTGCACCGTGGCTATGGCTCAGTACCAAGCAAGTCATTTGGATGCTGGTCCCAGGTTGCTCATCAACTCAGCTCTGTCGATAATTCTCTATGCCCATGAGTTTTAATACTCAATTCTGCTTTCTATAAATGTTTCTTGTCCTTTGACCTGTGACAGAGGGAGCAAAGTTAAGTATAGGGTAATTTCTTCCTCCCGTAAATGGGCGCACATGGAAAATTTTGGATGCTTTATTACTTAGTTATAGCTTGTGCTTTCTTTGGTTTACACTTGTTTCTTGGCATGTTTTATAGCAGTGTCTGGAAAATCAATTTTTCTTTTCCAAGCTACAAAGCAGTACATGTGTTCTTAAACAAAATTCTGTCATTCTGACCAACATCTTTAGTTTTTCTTCCCTGGTGTTGTCATGAAACCCACTTCAGTCCCATATATTTGCTCTTTAATTTCAGTGTTGCTTTTAGTGATCACACTTAGTTTAAGAATGCTGTCAAACAACTGATTATACAAAAGCACTGCATGTCTATTTAGTGTTTTTTCAAAAGGGGTTGTTGTGTTTTAATTATGCTTTCTAAATTTTAAAACTTCACTGGTTTCTTTCTTCTATCCTCCTTGTTTATTATATATCTTCTTGTTTTAGAAAGTTAGATGGGTTAGTGATGACAGCCATGGTTTAAATGCTTCTCAGATGGGGATTTATGGGAGAAAAAAGACTAAAGATATTATATTCCTGCTTTCATGGGTTGCCAGCCATGTCGCAGGAGATCCAGATGTGCTGCAGTCCTCTGTCACACAGCAGCTGGATGTTGTACTACATCTTTGAGATGATCCAGGGAAGCCCAGCAGTCCAGCAGTTGTCTCCATTACCAGTGGATGTCAATATGGATTGTCTGGGGGAATGGGGGATTGGCTCTAGATTGGTTATTATAGTCTCCTAATTGGCATGATCCTGCATTCCTTTGAAGTCCAAACTCCCATTGGAGCTGTGGATTCAGAAAGAGAAAAAAAGCTGAGGGTCAGTGAGCCTGGCTGCATCTCTTCTAAGGTTATGACTGTCTGCTTTACAAAAATTGATGGCTCTTTCTAGGCACCAAGGCAGTAATGACTAATGCCCCTTAGACGAGGCTGCTGAAATACTCCTTCTGAAGCTTGCATTCATCAATCTAGATAAAGAGACTTGCAAAGGCAGGGCCTGTGGTCTGATGTCCAGCATGGATTGGAGCCCTGCCACGTTCCCCTTGCAAAACCCATAAACACTGTTCAGTGCTAAGCCAATAAAGGGGGAGCAGGTTTGTCTGAATACAAGAATGTGGACAGTAGCACCAAACTTTATCCAGTGCTCATCATCACCCTTTCTGTCTCAGGGAAGTCTATTTAACCTCATCCTGGACGTGGAAACCTTAGGGAGAGGCTGTTGACAACCAGAAGAGAAAACCTGCATATTGTTGTGGGAGGACTGGTTTGCTCAGCAGGGCAGAAAAGAGCAGGTTCTCCCTTTCCGCAGCAGGAGGTGGTATCTTGGTCTCGTTAATGTCTCTTGTGTATGTAGGACAGTTTGATACCCACTGCTGGGTGGATGATGTCATCTCAGGGTCAATTAATCAGTCCTTGTGTGGGCAGAGCATATGCTTGACTATATCTCGTGGAATAGAATTTAATTAGTGGATTGAGAGGTTTTTTGAACACTGAAATTAACATCACCATTCTCATTTGAAATCAACTGGTCTGTTGAATTAATTTCTTGTTTATGGTATTTATCTTGTAAATGAAGTTTTGATCTTTTATGCTAATGAACTGATATTCCACAAAGCCTTGAAGAAGAGGGATAATGAAAGATGCTGTCAAATGACAATGTTAATGGTTAAGGCTAAATGGAGCTTCTGCCGGTACCTGCTAAGGTGCAGAGGTTCTCTGCTTTTCTGGGAACGTTAAAAGCTAAATTGGGCATTTTAAAGGGCTACTCTGCACTGAGAGTGGTGTCCACCTGCATTGACATAGGGTGGCACCAGGAGGGCTTGAGCTTAAAGCTCTGGATGCTCAGGGTGGTACGAGATCATGTCACTGTCACTCTGTTAGTCACTGGCAGTGCTGGAAGGGAAGAAGCGTGGTAGTGATGGTCAAAAGTGGAGCACAGTCATCACCTCACAGCATCCGCACACAGAGATCTGCTCCAGGCTCGAGCCTGTGCTCACTGTGTGGATGTATAAATAGTGGAGATGTAGGAGTAATATTAGAAGTTATGAAGTCTTCTGGTGTCCTGTAACATTTTTGTAACTCTATAGCATTGTTGCTGGTTTATAGAGGATGGGAAAACAAAAGCAAATTGTTTGAAATGTTTTACACCTCACATGTACATTATCCCATTAAGCACAACCCAAAGGGAGGCAGACTCTCAATACTTTATTTGAAGAGGGAACAGCAACTAGAGAGACAGCAGTGTTGTGAGTTGCTGAAAAGAAACAGAACTGTGTGTTCAAGTCCTTGCAGGAGAGTACTGCAAAAACTTGGTATAAAAATGGTCCTCATCTGAAGGAAAAGGGTTAAGATAACACACTCAAATCCAAAACACGTTCAACTGATTTACAAGCATGAATCTGAAAATGTATTTTTGTAATAGGAGTCTCTTAGATTTATCTTTAAATCTTTTAAGGCACACTTGAAAAAGACATTCTGGAAGAACTCAGGATATTGCTAAATGAATTCTCAGCAGTAGGGGTGTGCTACTTACTGTCTCAACAGTCCTCAGATTATTTTTGGGGGTAGTTAAATATGTTCTTGTTAAAAAGGACTTTTGCTCTTCAGAAGAATATGTCAATTTCTCTTTAAAAAATCAGCATTTTACTTCTGCATCCATTGGTAACACCTGTAGTGGTGCCAGAGGTATTTAACCCAGAGTTACTGAACAGCTGAAAGCAATATCTTGTGTATGGTACACGGGCTGTTTCTGTTTCACTCTTTTTCTTTCTTGGCTCTGTGCTGTTTTTCTTTCCCCCCAAAAAATCACAGTGCTATTTTCTGCTATACCATGTGTTGATCTCGCTTAACTGATTTTGTTGTTGTTGGGTTTTTTTGTGTTTTTAAAACTCTGCTCCAGTAGGACTTAAAATTCAGGTCAAACCTTCAACCTCAGGAATGTCTGTGATGGAGCACATTCAGCCATCAATTTTTCAGTGCCTGATAGAAGAAGAAACTGAATAGACCGGACTTAAAGTGTAAACTGTTTGTTGATGCAGAGGTGAGTTTGTGAGATTAAATTAGAAGGACATAAGCAATGCAGGTAAGGGTTTTCAAAATTCAATTCTGAACAGCTGCTTTTTCTTGTGCTGCAAACCCTTTGCATAACCTTGGCCCCAGAGGCATAGGGATATACAGAGACTTTGCAGATTTGTATCTGATACAACAGAAGGACTTAACTGGTAGGGATAATGTGTATTATCAAAGAGATGGAGTGTGGGTAATGTACCTGTGTGTGCCAGGGGTAGCCTCCACTGGAGGAAAAGGTGCTTTATGAGGTCAGTAGTTTTCTTGCAAACCTCTGCTGTTTTATTCATCTATAAACATGTAGTGCAGGTAAAACAGCACTTCTTTTGTGGCTGGAACCCGGTTCCAGTGGAGTTAATGTTGCTGTTGACTCCAGTGGAGTCAGAAACTCTGCATGAATCCCTCTGGTGCAGAAGCCAGACATGGGGAGGACAGAGCCTGGATAAACTTCGCTGCAGACAGAGCCATTTCTGACGATAACAGAGCTTTTAACTCCCCTTGTCTGCGCAGACCTTAGTTTTACAGATAAGTGTTGTCAATAAGGGTGGGTATTAGTACATAATATAATTTATTGCTGCTTGTCTCTTCTCTTTTTACAAGAGCTCTTCATCTTGTTACCCAGGCATTCAATGCTATTAGAACAAAGCATGCAGACCCAGAGTAGCTGATATTTTCTGTCCAAGCTTATTTGAAATTATACTGACATGAGGGTTTAGGTGATTTGAGGAGATTTATTTATAGCTCTTGTGATGGCAACAGCATACTTTCAGCAGGATTTAGGATTTTGAAACCCTGTGGAGCCTTGGTCTTGACTTTGAGAAACACCCATTGCTCAGCTGCAGAGACTTGCAAAGGTGAAGCTGGGTGAGTCTGTCCTGTGAAGTTGGTACAAGACTCGTGATGCTAAATCAGCTCTTTGTATGGTGTAACGTTGGGTGGTCTGTTGGAGTCTGTGAAAAGGTATCTTCTGCTTTTCTCTTTGCAAGAATCTTAGAGTAAAATTTTCTTTCATTAACATGTACCTTTGTTTTCCCCTTCCAATTGCGTGTAGAAGTGCATGTGCTGCATTGCGTTGTGATGCCTCTGCCATATGCTTTGTCCAGTGGTGCATTGGAGCTGTGCTCGGTTGCGTCTTGATGCGGGAGGAGATAAGCTTGCACCTATAGGGTTTATGTTGACTTTACATGATAGAGATACAGGTATGTACATCTGCATTGTCCAGCAAGAGCTAAGGACTAGTCATCATGCTGAGCAGCTGGTATTGGCTTTGGACTATAAAATGTGGCAGGGTACAACATATCTGTTACATCACCAACAGAGTCCAGCTAGCTCTCCTACCGCCAACTTCCCTTTTCTCCATGCTGACTTTTTTTTTAAGACAGCATTACTGATTGCAGTTCAGTATTTATAGTGGTATAAGATACTGCCTTGGAAAGCTATAAAAGTAGACCTTTAGGCCAGAAGGTTAAAAAAAAAAAAAAGAAAGAAGTCTGTCTTAAACGTGGTATATTTATCCACTGTGTTGATGTATGTTACCAAAAGAATAAGGTAGAGAAGCCTAGTGTCCTACCTGGATTAAAATGCTGTGTTTATTTACATCCTGAACATGAAACATCACACAGCGTTTTCCGAGGTTGTGCGCATGCTGGGGCAAAATTACCATGGGAAAAGGCAGGAGCAGAGCTTGGGATAATCCATTTGCCTTGAACAAGACCTGTGCAGGGCATGCATATGCTCATGTACCTGCAGGTTTGGAAGATTAATTGATCTGAGTGGCCTCTGATCACTGTGTTTAGCCTGGTGCACTGGAAAAATGCTCTGATATTTACTGAAATTTTAAAAAAAAAAAAAATTGTCTAGGGCAATTTGAGATGCCCAACTCTGAATGAACATTTCATATTTGGATTCTGAGTCTAGTGGTACAGTGAATTCAGTCCAATTTCACTAATTAAGCTAACTTTGTGAGACTTCATACAAGCAATAGGATATTTTACAAGGTGGGCTTTCCATTCAGGTCTCACGGGATCAGACTGAAAAATCCTTAAACCTCTTTCTTTCCAGAGATTCACGTCTAGCCAAATATTTAAGAAGCAATCAGGGCTTAACAAGCATTCAATTTATCTACCATCTTACCAAAGGAATTGTGTGGTGGTGGTGGGTGTTTTTTTGTTTTTGTTTTTTTTTGACTAGTTTGCTTCTCAGAGTTGCAAAAATAGCTAATGGAGATTGTCAATAGGAAATGCCACCTGCTTTGTAATTTATCAGTGTGATTTGACTTCAGGGTAGAAGTTTGCATCTTTATTAAGAGTGTAACTATTTTCCCAGCCTGTGTGCTTAAAGTTTTCCTTAAAAAAAAAAAAAAATTGCTTACAGGATATCTTGTTGGTGTATGAGCCTGGGAATATGTCACAGTTTGCCACCTTCTGTTTTTGCCATTTGGAAAAGCTAATTTTATTACAGGATTTGCTTCTAGAAACTTGTAAGCAGCAGCTGCAGTGAGGTACAGTGAAGGGGGCCCCTTCTGAAGGACTTCTGGGCATCTTGAGAAGGTGGATTTTTTTTCCCTTTTCATTACTGTTTCTCTTTGCTTGGGGAAATTGTCCTACCCAGTAACAAACTGCACTCTCTTTTCCTGAGGGCATATTCTGTGCTTTTAAAAGTATTTCTAAAAGCCCCTGATTGTTGCCTAGTTAAGGACCAAGAGCTATAATCACTCAAACTCATCTCCCTGATTTAATGAGCAGTGCAAATCACTGACAGCTTCAGATGTTGCCACCTTCTGAAATACAACTGAACACTAAATCCTCTATGAGCTTGGAATAACTCTCTAACACTGAAATTATTAGTGTGACCTGTTGTATAGGAGGAGATGACTGAGCAGATAATTGGATTGCTCTGAGGCTGAACCTGGGGATCTTATATGAGTAGTAAACAGAGGCGGGTAGATATGTCTACTGTGCAAGGTATGAGAACTTGATAGTTTGGGATTTTTTCAGTGGGAGACAAAAGGGTTTGTCTCCAGGGCATGTATTTTCCTTCTAACCAAAACCAGATCATATGGATGGCAGAACAATTTGTATTGCTGATGGCAACCCCCCTAGGAGGGACAAGGCATGGATGGAATCTGTTTAGGGTGAGGGTTATAAAGAATTTTGAAATATTTGGAATTTTACTTGTGACTTTCTTGAATAAAGTGATCTAAAAATAGGATCAGTCTGTCTTCAAAACAAGTATGGACATAGGACTTGCCTGTCTCACACTTTCATCCGTGACAACCAGAAGTTAGAATAGCTGAAATCTATGAATGAAATGTTGATAGCTGTTTTGTTGTTGGATCTCAGGGGACTGAATGCAGATTTTAAATACTGTAACTGGGAATTGGCAAGGTAAATCTAAAGTAACACATGCAACTATGCAGCCCTCGGCATCATCTTAGTTTAACAGTTAAGCTCTGGTCATTAGTGATTAAGCTTAAACAGCCAATATATCTCTGCTGGGAGATGTGTTTAAGAACATTTGAATACTTAACGCATTCAAACTTGCACACAAATCTTTTGGCTCACTTCTATTGATGTTATTCATTAACGTGACCTTGGATGCCAAAATAACAATCCTTGGAACAGCTAGTGTTTCTGTGTAAATGTGATTAAAATATAAATGTGCATTTCATAATCGTTATATTTTTCTCCTCTCAGCTGTATTTTGGGAGTGGAGTCTTGTCCTATGCCACCATGTTCAGACATCATCTCTTTTAAAATGGGGTTAAAAAGAAGGTAAATAGGTCATGCCTGTAATTCAGTATGTTTTTATTTTTATGGGTTAGACAACTGAATGAAATAATGCTGAACCTGCTAGGAAATGATGACACTGTGGCATCTGAAAAGACTGTTACCGAGGAAAACTTAGGACCTTTTTTATCTTATACTCCATTTCTTCTTGGCTCTTTTGACCAAATGTAGATCTGCTGCATGGAAGGGTTATTAGTGAAATGATCCCATTATAATTCTTGATTTCTGGATTGTTCCTTAACTCATTAAATAATCTAAAATGTCTGAATGACATGTAGGAAATGGTCTGTATCAAGAGGCTGTGCACTGAAACAAACAAAAATGAATAGATATGCATTTTAAGACCTACTTTTATCACTCTTTCAAAAGGAGATATTTAGAACTATGGGGCAATATGATGACATAAAAGCTAATTAATTCTAGTGAGACTTGTTTTCTGTCTTTATTAGTGAAGATATTAATCAATTCATCAGTGCTATAGATTTAGATTGTTTTGGATTGGGCTCATCTCTTCCTGCCTCTCCAGCACTGGTTGTTAGTCATTCTCTTTGAATGCAAGTCTTTGTGAAGTTGCAAGAACTGTGCTTGCCTTGGGGTAAGCAAGCTGGTGAGACCATTCAGTTAGGCTGCAGGAGCTGGTGAGGTAAATAACTTTAAAGATCTAGATGAAGAGGTAGAAAAAATTTGCAAGACTGCAGTTTAAACTTACTGTTTAAGTTGCATTAGTGCTCTGAGACTTTTATCTGGGACAGATTTTCATTCTCTACTTGATGTTGCCTAGGCACAAACGAAGACATGGACCTTGACCTAAAAAGTTCATAAAAATGATTTGTCTGCATATTGTCCAGATTACATTTAGCATTTCCTGGGCATGTGCAAACAATAACTCTTGGCTTGAGCAGCTTCCAGCCTAAGGCTTTGCCAGCAAACAGGGGCCAGGGTGAGCGAGACCTGTATATATGAATTAGCAAAATTCACTGTAACTCACAGAACCTGTCAGCAAAAGGATTTTAAGGTCATTCTCAAACTGCTGCCCAGGCCTGTATAATAAGCCATATAATGATATTTTGGAATTCTGGAGGTATTCTTCAGAGCTCAAATTTTTATTTCCTTGCTGTCATGCCTGGTATAGGGCATGTCAAAACCCTCGTGATGGACTACGCCAGTTAAATGTTATCATATTTCTTTTAGGCTATATTGTTGTATTATTGTGTCTTTAGTGGAAACAGGGACGCTATCGCTCTGCCTCTGAAAATTATTCCTTAAAAGCGGTTGGATTTAGACTATCTTGTTGTAACACCTCAGAATGATGTACCAAGAGCTGTATTCCTGCTACTTCTCTTCATATAACGTAGGTGGGGGCAGAGGGTGAAATATGGAGGATGTCATATTTGGTGTTATGTCATTGCACAGTTACAGAAATATTAAATAATTGAAAATACTCTAACCAGTACTGCTGCAGTTTGAAAAAATGTTTTATCACCTAACCCCAGTCCAACATTTTTTCTTGTAGATCACTATAAAGAATGGAGCAGAAATGACTCTCTGCCAGGGACAGTGGGTCCATTTGCACTAGACCTTCGTAACGCTCTGACACTTATTTTTCCCTGTACTAAGTGCAGATGGCACACGCCAGCACCAAGCGCAGCATCACAACATACTGAGTCTAGGGGAGATTATAAACCAGCACTGGAAGTAGTTGTGGAAACAGGAATTGTACAGTGCCTGAGCAGTTGCCCTTTAAGCCTAATCATCCTCCCAGTTAAAAAGCATTAGAACCACAACTGGAATGGAGTTAACATGGAAATGTTGATTTCACTCTCTTTAGGTCTCAGCATCATGTGTGTTGTCTTTTTTTTTTTTTTTGGCCAGGTTTTGACTTAGAACCTATATATAATGACACTTGAATAAATTGCTCCTTTTCCTTCCATATAAATTTTTTTAAGCTATTTCGCCAGGTTCCATCTGAAAGATGGTCCTGGTAGAGGACAGATCATAAAAGGTACTGTAGATGTGGTGATAAATTTGGAGCCGATAGGTCTCAGGTACAAGTAGAGCATGTTGAGTTAGTTGTAGCTTCTTGTGGCACCTCTGAATGGGGGTTTTGGTTTTCTAATGTTTGAGCCAACAATTAGATGCCAAAAGTTGCTTGAAGGAGCAAAGCTTCTTTGTAAGAGAAGGCAAGGCAGAGTGCAGCAGTGGGGGCTTACCCAGGAGGTAAAGCATTTCAACATGCATCAGGGCAGACTCTGCTAAGGGACTGTGCATCACCTCACTAGGGCTATTTCACAGGACTTGAAGGACACAGCTGTGTGCTCTGAATCCACACTGTTTTGCTGTTTGTGTGATCATCTGTGCAGTAGAGAATTGAGTGTAAAATGAAGCAGTGTTGGCTTCCTGAATCCACAAAGCCCTGGAAGGCAGTGACTTGGAGAGAAGCCATCTTCAGCCCACTTTAATGCCTCTGGAATCACTGCTCTCCATGCTGGAAAGACACCCACAGGCATTAAGGGGTAGCAAATGCATGCTCTGAAGAGCTGTGTTGCTGGAGAAGGTTACCTTTCGCAGCTTATCACCAGTTGCTCATTGCTGTCTCCTGTAGGACCAGCCTGTGCTACGGTTCCCTGTCTTGGATTGGCAAATGAACTGCCTTAGCAAGGACCATCATGGCCAAATCCAGAGGAGCATGTCTGTCCTAGCTCTTATTTAAGTAGGAGGAACAGGTAAAGGCTGAAAGGGCTGCTTATGGAAATGAAAATTAACATCTACTTCTTGGTAGGGTAGAGGGAACTGTGAGGAAAAACCACTTCAGGGAAGAGAAGTGAAAAATGAAAGAGTGGGAAAGAAGGAAAAGCAAAGGTCAGGAACAGTGATAGTCCTGAAGTTGTACATATGGCTGTTACTGAATGAATGGTAAGGTACTGAACAAATAGTAATTAAAATCCTAGCTACTATGTAAATGCCAGATTATAGCTGTGATCTTTTTGCAGACGTTCCTTTGATGTGAGTGGGAGTCTGTATGCTACCCTTGGGAATGCTTAAGCCTAAATATATGCTCAAAACCATAGAGATTCAGTCGTCTTCCTGGCATGAGTTGATGTCCCTTTGACATGTACCAGCTATATCCTGAGGTTTCTATGAGGATGAATGTGGCTGGGGTTAACTGTTCAGTGTTTCCAGCACAGTAATTTTTACTTCTTTCCTACAGATGAGGGTGTTCCAGTGATGCCCTCCTGCACAACAGCTACAATTTGTCTGGATTTATAACCTGATCCAGAATTGAGCATTCCATTTAGAGTTTCATGGCTACATTTTTCAGGAGTATAGGGGAAACTATGTTCTCATGTGGGCAGGGAACATTTTACACTCTTGTTAAGAGAATAACTGGAGTCTCCTTAGGTAGACGCTGTGGGTAGGGTGCTGTGTTCATCCTTAGGTGGACATGGTGGATAGGGTGCAGTGGCTGGGGGAAAAGCTATTGACAACTTATTTGCTGAACACATCTCTATAGTTCTGTTTCTATAGCAACCCTAATGTGAAATGTGTTGCTAGAAAAACATTAGTTACTATAGAAACAACTTTCCTGTAAGTGAAAAGTTTACTTTGTAACACATGATACCTAATATTAGTTTTTTTAAGTTAAACCACCCACGTGTGTTGAAATCAACAACCAGATCATTGTACTCAAGACTGCGTAGCTGGAAATGTAGAGAGCTTGCATGTCTTCCACTAAAACCATCTGCTTGGCTTTGACCGACATCAGACTAACTTCTGAGCAGCAATTAAGGCAATAAAAATATTATACTATGCATGATGCAAGGGACTCTTGAACTAGTTGTATCTGAAATTTTGTCTGAGACCCTTAATTCTGTGGGAAATCAGTTGATTTTGGTTTTTTGTGGATTTAATTTTTTACATTTAAAACCCCACAAATACTAACTTGAGTTACTAGGCTAGATCACTTAGATGTACCCTAGTGGCCATCAGGACTTTAAAATTGGGGAGAAGTTTTGATTGGCTTTTTTTAAGGTCACTTTCAAGACTGACCTTTCTGAAAGCAAGGTTTGAATCTGGTTCTTCATGTTCTGTTCTTCTGTATTGTGCAATAATGCTTCTTCTAACCCTAAAGCACTTGCGATATAGGTAGTGGATATTGAGCAGTATGTGACTTGAGGAGAGTGGAAAGCACCTCAGCAGTATTGTTGGGCTCTTTGCCTCTGCTTTGGGATCTCTCCAACATGCTTCTGCTGTTGAAGCCTGGTCTATGCTTTCTGGTTTGCTAGGACAGGAGGTAGCCTACCAGCCTTACCAGTGTCGCTCTAAATATACCGGTGAAAATACCGGTGGAGATGTAGTAACTCTGGCAGATAAATCCTTTTGGTAGCACTCAGAGGACCAAAGTCAGCTACACCCACAAAGTCACTGTCTTGCCAGGTAAGCTGAGCCTCTCAAAGGAGGGTCTGTTGGTCAAGTGATGGCATTGGACCCGTTTAGGTGTGAAGAAGGCCATCGCTGTCATGGAAGCTCATTTTCTGAGTAAAGTAGTGACTTCCTTTGCTAGGCAGTTTATTGTGTTATAAAGTGCCAACAGCAAAGCACAGTGCTGGAGTTTTAAATGTCACCAAGGTAACGATCATCAGTCACCTCATTACAATTTCATACATAGATCTCTTCTCTTGCAAATATGAGACTTCCTAGTTCAAAAATGATGCAGGGTTTAAGGCTGTTTCTGAGCTGGATAAGATTCTTCTGTTATTCAGGCTTTGCTGTGTATATTGGGCCAATACTGCTCTGAGTTACACTGGTATGAAACTACTGCTAGTTCACTAGTGCTTGTGGGGGATTTAATGTAAAGGATTTCCTGTCTTTTGTGGTTTTAATTGCTAGCTAGTTTTGAGTGTTGCATTACGTGAGCAGATGATAAAACTACAGTAATGGGTTAGCAATCGTAAAAACAATTTCCTATTGTTTCTGCGCTTACAGCACTGCATTAGTGAATCACTGTGCTTTACAAAACATTCCCACACCTCCTCCTATGAAATAAGTACTGTTAAATATTGTTGTAATTCTATGGTTGAGTACATTGAGCTGCCGTTATAGGAAGCTGTTGTAAGCACTATGTACACCTTGTTTGGAGGGTCTGAAGCCTTTGAGAAGGACTTGGGTCCTACAGTTTTCACAGAGATCAAGTAGAGTGTGAGAAAGTCCATCACTTTTTTCTATAAACTAGCTGAAATATGGAAAAGCTTTTTAATTCTGTTAATTGCACTTTTCAGTTCACGGTGAAGTTTTCTAGGAAATAAGTTTGGTTCAGAAATTTCTCAACATTTGTTCCAGGTTTGTCACCCAATTTCTAGCCTAGAGGCTTTCCCTCTGGGGAAAAGATGCTTAAAGGCCATATGTTGCTTGGCTGGAGGAGGGAGTTGTTCCTGGAATAGCGGTGGATAAACCAGTTAACATGTATTGTTTTACAGAATGTGTAAAGATTCAGATGTCACAAGAATGAAGGGATGTGGTGTGTGTGCACAAATGCAAGATGAGGTGCAAAAGGAAGCTTTCTGCATGTCTATATTGCCTCCCTGAGAGGCAGAATTGTTCCCTTGTTAATAGCCTGGACATGCTGACTACTCTGAAAATAGTCTGCTCCGTGCCCTTCTGTGTGATGGAGCGGCAAACGTGAGATTCCCAGGAACACAGGGTCAGTGTCGTCTTCTAGCGTTGGGCTAAATTCTGCATTAACTATATGTTTGCCTTGAGGTTGGAGGGAACTTGTAAAACCTGATCCTTAACTGAACAGAATTTCAAAAGAAAAATGGAGCCATTAAATGGACCTTGGGTGTAGGATTGTGTTTCTTACCTTGTGGAGCTGGGGAAAGCAGGGCGCAAAGGCGGCTTCAGTGGGCAGAGGAGACCAGTGCTGGAAGGCATGGAGGAAAGAATAAAGAAATTGGGAAATACTGTTCCAGAAATGCCATTTCTTGATGATCCTTCTGAAGGTTAGTACCTTCTCATCACATGCTGCTAGGTGTCTCTGTACACAAAGTCTCAGATTATCTCATGTGTTTGAATGAAGGAAAGAAATGACATCTCATGAGGGGTTTCAGGATGATTGTTTTGAGGCATTTTTTCATTGGGTGACTTATACGTGCTGTGTGGTTTAGGCCATTTTGGACTGTTAAGTTTAGGAACTTGTAAAAAATTAGAGTTTATGTAATTCCACCAGCCTGATATTTTTAACTTAAATGCTGCAATTGTGAAACTCAGTGCTGCTTTTGGGTTTTTAGCTTTTCTACAGTATGTGCCAGCTCTGTTTAATCACTATATTTCATGCTGTCTGGTCACCTGCAAATAGATGTCTTGCAAAGTCCTTTCGGCTTTCAGAGTCTGGGGAGGTAGGGTGGACCTGGCATGAGTCTGGTCTGGAGCAGCGCTGAGGGGAGCAAGGTTTGTGTCTCCTTGTCAGCCTGACAAGCAGATTAGCAGCCTTCCTCTAAGGGATTCAAAGTCAGAAGGATTAGATTGGCCTCCTGTTTTCTGAAGAAATCTGAAACTTGGAATAGAAATGTGAACACACAAGCTGTTGTTTCTGGACTCCTATAATAGCCTTGTTCTCAGTGCTGCAGGAGTTTTCCTTCAAGCACATTTGTGTGGTGCAACTGTGGCACCAAGTGATTGGCAGGATCCATCTGCCCGTCCTCTGTGTGGGGCCCGGGGGACCGGATAAAAACAAGATCTGTTAATTTGGTGTAAGGAAAATATCATCTTCCTGCTGGCTCTGGTGTATTCCCAGCCCAAGAGTTTCACTTAACTCCTCTGTCCCTGCGCTGTGAGGGAGTGCATGCTTCTCTGGCTGGCAGGGCTCACCTGGTGCCTACCTGCTCTGCAAAGTGAAAGGTCTATGAAAAGCTTAGGAAGCTCCTTAGTGGCTAGGTGGGAAAAGGATCTTGCTTAGCAATGCAGAGAAGAAAAAGGACTTCCTTTTGCTTGCTTTAGATGCCACTGAGCAGAGCCCATTGGACTGCTCCTACCACTTCTTCAGTGCTTCCTTGGAAGGAAGATGCCTGGGGAGATGTGGTTGTAGACAAGAGGAGGCTATAAAGAAACAAGGGGCAATACTGCAGTGTATGGTCTTGTTCCTGGTCTGGCAGCATGGTGCCATGTGGTGAATGTGAGCTGAATGAAACTGGACCAACTGGCAACCTGCCAGTTGGGTTGGGTAGTTTCTACTCAGTCCCTCATTCTTTTTGTGCTGTTTCATGGTGGGACTTCAGGGGTTGGGACTGGCTACCTGGGCTGTGCTGTTTGCCTTGCAACTGAATGCCATGGACATGGCTGCCTGGTCAGACCCACAAACTGCTGCCTCTGTGTCTGTTTATCTTAAAGTGGTGTAGAAGAGGCCACACCAGCCTCGTGATATGAGTTAGAAGACTAAGATGTCAGGGGTAGGGTGCAGGTTGAGGATATTTGGGTTGTTTAACAGTCCCAAACTTAGCATCCCAAAATAACCCAGGGGTTGACTCTTTACAACCCTGGTCATCACTGCATAGGGAAGCTTGAGAGGAACAGTCACCTCAATTCAGTACCACAGAAGAGATCCCAGGAGCTTTGAGCAAGACTGAACTGTGTTTCGCAGATTTCCATGTTTGCTATGCTCTGAAGAAACAAAAAATCCATGACTGATCTTTGGATTTTTTACTGCCACCCTTGATCAACCAAAGCTGTGAGCACATCCAGAATAAAGGAATGAAGACTCATGTCCAAAACATGCATAAAGAGGGATTGGTAAATAGTATTTCATTGAGACAATGGCTGCTAGGATGAGCAGAGCTGTCAGTAAGGAAGATTTCCTACTCTGTTGCTTCTAACTCATGGCTTTCTAGTTTGGCTTTCCAGATGACCTTGCTAGATGATGGCTCTTCTTCATGCATAACTTGAAATATGCTTGTATTGGAACATCTCTGTGGCAATTACTCCTTTGTGAAACCTCATGGAAGTAAGGGC
The DNA here is from genome assembly GCA_013400755.1 of Pelecanoides urinatrix. NCBI lineage: Eukaryota > Metazoa > Chordata > Aves > Procellariiformes > Procellariidae > Pelecanoides > Pelecanoides urinatrix. The sequence goes on along the minus strand of VZTQ01012693.1, from coordinate 6,288 downwards.
TCACATAGACAAAGATCTTGGTTGGAGCTGACTTGATCTAGTCAAGATGGCTAGAAGAGATTTCTGGAGCCAGTATTTCAGATCTCTTGTGTTGTGGTCTGTTTAGAGTTTGACCAGTTCTAGGCATTTCACTGAAGATCTGGGGGTAAATTTCAGTATTGCTCCATTAATATCCTTAAAGAAGGGAAAGGAGTAAGAAGCCGTGCTTTTCTGCACTGGTAACTTAAGGAAAGAATGTTCTAATTTGGATACCATAAATTATACCCATGAATAAGCATGTCCTGATTTTTCAGAGGTGCCGAACACTTACAATTCTATTGACTTCAGTGGAAACTGGAATGAGCCTAGTGCATGCTTTGGATAAATCATGTTACGTAACAGAAGAATGATGGTAATTTATGTTCAAGAATATGTCATTGCAGCACTGAACTTTTCTTTGCAGTCTGACAGAAGGAAAAGTCATGCTGAGACTCTAAATTCACCTACCTTTGTACCTGCACAGCATTTCTGCTGAGCAGCTCCAGGACACCTGCCCATGTGCTAGCTTTCACCTATTCCAACGCTGGGCCACTTTCAGAGCATGATGCTACCTTGTATGGCATAACACCAGCAAAACTGAATGCCTGTGACTCTCAAGAAGTTTTGGATGTTTGGTAGCTTGCTGTCTCAGAGCCTAGAAACCTTTTTGGCACAAGAGATAACTGTAGCATTTAAATACGCTTTGGACTACTGGAAAGGTGTGTGCAGGTGGCTAATAGACTATCTTAGTGTTTGCACCTGCAAAGCCCAGATGTGAGCATGTACATGTACAAAAATAAAGGCTGGGAAGACAGTGTCTTCAACCCTTTATTGTGTATATCAGGGGTGCACTCTCCAGGCTGCTCTTGTGCAATAACTTCTGCTCCAAGTCCTTTGCCTTTCATTAGGAAGAGTGGCCGATGTGCGCAATAACCATGCCTTCCCTTGGTCCCCTCCCAACGCTGCTGTTTGCTTTCAGCAAGGGTGCAGGGAACACTGAGTGCAAGTTAAAAGCAGAAATAAAAATGAAGTGAGGAAAGCAATCAGAACACCTAAAATCTGGTACTATCTTTAATCTAAGCAGAAAAAAATGTATCAACTGTTGTTTGATCACAATCTAAACACAGCCTAAACAACTCTTTGATTTTGTAAATGACATGCAATAGAGGTATTTTTAGCTCATGTTGCTCAGATCTCGAGGAGAAATTTTTTTGTATGTTTTAGCTTATCGAGTTTCTCACATAACAAGCTCTGGTCTTCCACGGCAGTTTAATTTTCTGTAAGCCTATTCTGTATGCAAATAACTCTTCTTTTGTGGTCTCCAGTGGCAAGATTATCTTTATTTGGGGTGGATTTAAAGTAAAAAGAACTTTACTGGAGAGCAAGAATGTAATCTCTTCATTTACCTTGTTTGTCTTCCTCAGGCACGTTTTTATTATCAGTTTTTCTCATGTTTTTGTCCTCTCTCAGGTTGAAGTTCCGATGAACACATGGCAAAAATTCTTCTCGCGTGTCTAGGGAATACCAAAAAAGTCACAGTTCTTGTTGCATTTTCTGACTGAGGCACGTGCCTTTTTCCCATACTGTCGACAGAACTGCATTCAAAAGAAGGTGCCGTCTCCTGAGTTTGCTAAGGAAGAGTTGTCGTTGTGATATTAATATATATTGGACTTTCCTTTATAAGTATGTAGGGAGCATGTTTCTCTTGCTTGTAAGCCTGCCTACTGAGCATTTTCATGTTTGAGGCTCATAGACTTTGAGAATTCGTCTCTCTACTTGGGTGTGCTTAGTGGGGTCATACGCTCCATCACCCTTGTGCAAGTAGAAAATGCTCTTTAATAAAATAACTTAGGTTTCTAATGCATGTTTCCACTGGATGGCTTCTGCTGCTAATGAAAGAGCAGCTGAAGAGATCAATCTTATCTTCAGAGTGTGTCAAACTGGTTTTCATTTCCTGTAAATGAATTTAGGACTTTGGAGTATAGATATGGGACAGCTACAGAAGGGATGTACAGTTTCACATGATGAAAGACTCGGGGGAGACCACAAACAGCTGGTTTTTGGAGGGTTCTCCAACCAAACTGGTGCTTAGATTTAGTTTTACAACAGAAGAGAATTAATTCCCTGCTTTAGGGGCCAGTGGTTCAGATGCTTCTGTGTTCTAGACCCAGACGGTCTATGATGGAAGTACTTGAGACCTGTGTGCTGGGGAGGAGATTTGCTGTTTGAAGCAGTCAGGAGGAAGCAGAAAAACCTCCTGGTTTTTCTGGAAGGGGCTGGAAAGCCCAAGCAAGCTTAAAGGAGGAGAAAGGAAAAGGCAAGAACGGAGAAAAAAGAGATGGAGGTAGGCAGTCCTGAGGAAAGAATTGAGTGGGGGGCTTTCCTCAGCAATCCTCTGCTTCAGCCAAGGTCTCCTCCCAGCTGTGGAGAGCTCCAGCGTGGTGTTGACCTGTGCAGACCACCATGCCACGCGTGGAGTGCAGCAACCGTGGGTCAGGATGGCACGGACCCCACACCTGCTTAGGAGATGTCTGTCTCCTTCCTGGAAAAGGAGTCAGGGGCCACTCGGGCAGTGAACAGACTGCAGTTGGAGGCACAGCTTTGGCAGGCTCTGCTGGCTTCCATATTTCTCGTTTAGACTGAGAGCATGTAGTTGTGGGCCAGTGACAATGAAACAAATCTGTCTCTGGGTGACTGATGAACAATAAATCTGTAAATACAAAGGGTGAATGTGATCGCAGTGCTGCTCCATTCCAGTTTCTGAAAGCAAATGGACATGCTGTCATAAGCAGAATGGGGATCCTGTATTTTGACTGATAATTAAATTCCCCACTCTTATTTAATATCTGAAGTACAACAAACAATATTCACAGGAAACATGGTTCTTCCTCCCTCATTCTTAATGATTAGTCCCAACAGAGGTCTGCTGAAATCAGTTGGATTGATTGCATAATAAATTTCAAGGTTCTTGGCAGTTTCAGTGAAAATTAGAGTACCTAGAGGATTAGAGACTTTGTTTAATTATAGAAATGGCTAGAGTCAGGCTCTGAGCTGCAGTTCAGCACAGCTTTAGGAACTGTGCTGACTTCAGCCTGGATTTTCTTTACCTGCGTGCTACTGTCCATTTGCCATTTTGGGATCTTTGTCATCTCCTCAATTCATATAGTTGTCATAGGAACTATTTCCTAAGCTGTGTTCTGACTTGTTCCATGAGGCACTTTATAATACAATAAAGTGTTGACAGCAAAGCACAGTGATAGATTTTTAAATGTCACCAAGGTAACTGCTGACATTCAATTACAGTTGCAGATAAAGATGGATCCTTTCTGCAAATGTGACTGTGACAGTCAAAAAGTGCGCTGAGGATGAAGGTGATTTGTGATACAGCAACGATTTCTCTTGTCACTTTGCAAGGTTAATTGTGCCCATTCTGTTTTCTGGTAACACAAATATAACATAGGTTATTGCTTGATTCTTCAGCTAATGTCTTGGTAGACATTGATCACTTGGTATTCTGTTGTTTGGGTTTTTTTTTTTTATTCTGCTCCATAAATGAGCCTGTCACTCTATGAATAACAGACCCAGGGCTTATCTCAGTGATGCTCTGTAACATCCAAAGTAACTCTGCTTTAAATGGCATTTCTCTGGGCTTACATAAACATCCTAGAGATCAGAGCAGGAATTATTCTTGTCTGCAAATATCTTGAAACCTCAGATCGTCTCATTCATCCTAAGCCTGAGAAGATCAAAGTGTTAAGACTTGTGGAGGTTAGGGAGAGTGGACAGCTTGAGCAAAAAATAGTGTTTTAGAGAAGGGCTTTTTGAGACTGGGAGAGAGTGAAAGTGCATTTTTGTGTGGGAGATGGTAAGTGTGGGATCTGAGGGATCGAGAGGGGAGGAGAGAAGGGAAAAAAGATAGTAGCGGGGTAAGAGTCTGGCAGGAAAAAAAAGGTAGATGGTTTGGTATTAGAGATCATGCTGTTAAGGTTGGGCTTTGCCGAGTGTGAGAGCTGCTCTGAGGCTGTGGGCAGTTGACTGACTCTGAAGGCAGAAGGCATCCCGCAAGCAGCACAGACACTGAAGACATGACCCTTAAATCAGTTGAAGCTCTCATGTGGTTTTGAGGTTGTAGCCCTTTCTAAAGGGCTTCTTCCAAGGCCTCCTCAAAAATGCCTGGTGACAGGCAATGCTGATCCTTCCGTTACTATTGACCAGTTTGCCTCTCTCTGCTACCTTACATCCATTAAGTCTCAACATCTTTTCACAAAGAATGATAATAATTGCTTGGTATCATTAAAGTAAAATTTAGGCTATTGTATATTAATTTTTTCTCTACCATTAAGAATGGTCTTTGCTTTCTCAATAAACCACTTATCTTTTTTTATTTGAATTCTCACATTAAAGGTGAAAGAACAGAGCCTGACAATGTCATCTGAGGAAAGCAATTATATTTTAAAGTGAAGTGTTTTGTGAACAGCATCCTGATTGCCTGGCAGAGCTAAAAATAGCTGAGTGGTTAAATAGCTTATCAGCATGTGGAGACCTGGGAGTAATGCATTTTTACTGTTGTCTAATAATTCCATGCCAAATATTGTCCTAGCACTGGAATTATAATGGAGGGGGACCAGGTGGGTTCTTCAAGAGAAGGTGCCCATGATAAAGCGGGTGGAGTAATATATTTCTGTCTAAAGCAGCATAAACCCTCTAGTAATTTAATTTACCAGCACAACTTCAGGCATCAAATTTCAGATGGTTTTGTAGTGCAAAACACTCACAGAAGTTTCGTGCCTGAACCAAACCCACAGTCCTCTGATGGAGGTGTAACAGCAAGCCCGGGCAACCTAATAGCTGGTTGACAGCAGGAGTCTGGTTCACAAACACCAAGACAGCTGCACACCACTGCACTGTGCATATTCCTCCTGGCCGCTGCTTTTTCAGGAGGATGAAAGGTTCCCTGAGTAGGTTGGTCCAGGCTTGGTCCTCGTCATGGCTGCTCAGGGCGGGGAGAAGAGTCCAAGAGCATCCTGCACGTGATGGTTGTCGAGCCGGTCTGAAGGGTGGAGCTGGTATTTCATGCAGCTTGGAGGAGGCAGAGAGAGCCTGTCCATTAGGAGAGAAATCTTGGCTCTCTGAGTAAATTAAGTAGATTTATTAGCTTAATCAAACATAAAATGTAACAGTTCATAACAAAAAACGTGTTTTAGTCACCTGAACAATGTTTTCTGACCCTCTTCTTTTGCAGGGCACGTACACGTCTACCTGCTGCTCTGCGTAGTGAAAAATTTGATCTCTGTCAGATATTTTTTGCCTAATACAGGAAGGATTAGTTGCTGGTGTCATGTACAAGACTTACTGCCTGCTTGGCAAAGCCATTGAGACATAGGCCAGACTATGCTTTTTTCCCAAAAAAACCTTAAATGTGAAACTCCCTAAGATAAAAGGAAAATATGGGCAAACCACAAAGACGTACAGAGCACTTGTCCTCACTTGACAAGTAACTTGAAACCCAAACAAAGGACGGGGATTTCTGAGGCACTTGCCATGTAAGGCGCCCAGTAGAGAGACAGTATTTTTCTGCCAGGACAGTTTTGTTTATTTTTGTTTCTTGTAACATGGGGAGTTTTCTCCTTGTTTTAAAGTTGTTTCTTAAATTTTTTTTAATCATCATAATCTCCCTTTCATCATGAGCTTGTCTAACAACAGAACATTCGTCCTTCTTAATGCATCTATTTCCATCCTCCCTCCCAAGCACACTCTTATTTGGATTTCAGCCCTTCAAGGAATACTACACTGGGAGGGATTATGCTCCTCAGATGTCTCTGTCACTGGATAATTCCCCTGGAAAAAATGTAATTACTGAAGAATTTTTGCTGCTGCTTTCTCTTGAGGAGATAAAAGGGGTGAGATTCTAGAGAACTTTTCTCTTTGGAGAGAATTTCTCTTTCCCTAAGAATGTGCCATGGGAAGAATCCATTTGGGAAGGAGTACTGTCACTGTACGTCTCATCTGTGGATACAGTTGTGCTTCTTGCCTGGTACAAAACTTAGTGACTGTGCAAACAACTTAGGCAGCTGTGCATATAGCAATTAATTCTCTCCTTTTGCCATATCATTAGGGGAAATGAAGTCTATGTGTTGTCATTATCAAGACAGGTTAACAGCAGGAATCCGGCGTTTCTAAGCAAACGGCTGTAAATGGCAAAGACCTGGTTGGCTCACATGGACGTGGATTTTTGAGCTCCATCTTAGGAAAGTCAGATTAATTTCGCCC
>VZTQ01012692.1:0-37860 GCA_013400755.1 Pelecanoides urinatrix | reverse complement strand
GCCAGCTCCCTCAGTACCCTTGGGTGGATCCCATCCGGCCCCATAGACTTGTGCGGGTCCAGGTGGCATATCAGGTCGTTAACATCTTCCTCATGGATTATGAGGGCTTCATCCTGCCCGCCGTCCCTGTCTTCCAGCTTAGGGGGCTGAGTACCCTGAGGATAACTGCTCTGACTATTAAAGACTGAGGCAAAGAACGCGTTGAGTACCTCAGAATGTAACCATCAAAAATGTTTTTATGTACAAATATGGGAACATGTCTTACATGAGATGCCCAAAATTTATTATTAATCTATTATCTAAATAACTCAGAACAAATCTGATTAATAATATACTTAACATTTGTTATATTGAAAATTTCTAGTGCTCCCTTTTGTCTGCTGTTGCACTCATCGTTACGCTGTTCCCCTGGGACCCACTACGGATGCACCCAACTGCCTCTAGCAAAAGGGGGGTGCTGCAAGTTGTCCTCATCCCAGGTTCATCTCCTGGAGGACAGTGATGTCAATGATGGCATTTCTTTTGCTTTGCCAGGAGGAACATGCTATTGATTCTTCTTCCTCATTGTGGGGTCCACTTCAGACTATTTTTCTATCCTTTATATATTTATGTAGTTAATGTATTTAAAAATAAATAAAACATTTCTATATTTTAGATACTTGGTCTTTTTTATTTTAGCTACTGTAAACCCAATTTTGACCAGCTCCTAAATCTGCACTACTTTAACTGACCATTGTTGAATTCTTCATAGCTCCAGTCCCAAGTGTCTTTTTCTTTTTATCATCTCATTCCTATACTCCTCCACACTGTGGAGGCCTCTGCTTCACTTTCACTTTCAAGGCCTTTGCTATCATACCAGGACTGCATTTTTCTGCACTATATCATTTCATGATAGTCACAAATATTTCATTCTACACAGAATAATTACTCCTTATTACTTACTATATAAAAATTATAGAATCCTAGAATCAGAGAATCATTAAGGAACCATTAAGGAAAAGACCGGTCATGGAGTCCAATCATCAACCCAACGCCACCATGCTGACTAAACCATGTCCCTAAGCGCCTCATCTACACGTCTTTGAAATACTTCCAGGGATGGTGACTCAGCCACTTCCCTGGGCAGCCTTTTCCAAGGCCTGACCACTCGTTCGGTAAAGAAATTTCTCCTAATGTCAAATGTCCAATGTATGGTTATACCATACAAAGATAAGCAAAAAAAAAAAAAAAAAAAAAAAAAAAATCGGGAAAAAAAAAATTTGTGTGGGAAAAAAAAAAAAAAAAAAAAAAAAAAAAAAAAAAAAAACACAAAAAAAAAGTCAGTACAAAAATCTGTGGCCTGTTCCTAGAAATGGCAATGCTGTGTGTATTGGGCTGCAGGTTTTAAGCCTGAGTACTACAGTAAGTCAGGAGTCACATTAAAAAAGAAAGCCTTTTCTTTCTGCTTTTAAAAGAAAGCAGGATCATCACTGTATTTTGCAGAGGATCTGGTCCTGATGGTGTGCTTTGACAGGATCCTAGAAAATGCTGTAGACTGAAATCTGTCAGGGGAGTTAGGTAAAGGAACCAATAGTTCCTTAATCCTGACTGGAGCTAATGTAAGCTATATTCTGAGCCATCCAGCTCTGTCAAGACACATTGTCAGTTCTCAAAAATCTTCACAGTAGAAAGGCTACAGACTGTAGGTTCCCCTCAAGGGGACAAAAAATTCCTTGGAGCAAGCAGAGGCTAAGTACAGATTTTTTTTAATTTCAACTGTGGACACAGTTCAAAATATTGCTCAATCCCTACTGCAAGTCTATCTGAACTATGATAAGAGAAATATAACAAAGCAATGAAGAAAAGAAATACAAATGAACACCATCTCAGATAAAAAATTAAGAACTATAGACACTACGTATTGTACACTTTCTTTAAAGCAGAAGTCACAGCCATAGCGGTGATTATGCCAGCTGTATGTCCTTGCCTTTATCTAAAAGTGCAGTAAGGAATTCTCATGTGAACATCCTCTTTGTTGGACAGTAGAGAAATGATGAATGGACTTGTTTTCTTATAAGAAAAACCTGTAATATCTCAAATGACCAAAATGGGATCTGCACAATATGCGGCGTGTGGCTCAGAGGTTCATTTGATGTTGCACAACTTGGGGTTCCCAAAATCTAAAGGGATGTAATATTATACCATTCTCACTTTCCTTGTAGAGTTATCTCTAATGAATAATAGCTTTTTAAATTATATTTTGCAGAGTCTGGGTGCCTTTCGTACTGGAACCATCATGGACCAGCACCTCCTGTTGCAAAACAGTTTGACAAGCAGTTTTACGCAAATATGTAGATCATTATCTATATTCTATCTTTTTCCTTTATATTCTGTTCAAAAAATCATGATTTTTAGAGTCTACTTAAAAAAAAAATCAGTAAATTGTCTGTAAAACAGCTTTATTCCTTCCTCATTAAGAAGAAAAAAGTTATAAAGTGGCTGCAGCCTTTAATTTATTTTTTTTTTTAATTTCTCATCAAATATTTAATGTATATGCAAAGAGCCAATCACAGAGATCTTGGACAGACAAATAAGGATTCGTTTAATTGCCTGTGAATCAATTTAGAAGAATCTTCTGCATTAAATCGCTGGAAAATTATTATACTGGAAATACAGAAGAGTAAGCTCTCTTTTTTCTGGAAGTGTAGGTACTCTGAACTATGGGTATAAGTCATTAAATCATTTCTTACTATCATCAACCTTTACCTAGTTAAGTCATGACACACATTTTTCTCTGGCAGGCACATTACAGTCTCAGATTTTGTGCCTCAAAATCATCATACTTTTGTTGGGTTTGTTGTAAATATGCGTGAAGTTCTTCCTATGCAGTGGGAGAAATGTGAACCAGATTACTGCAGTATGCATCATGGGGATTTTAAATGATCTCCAGATAGAACTCTGTTGAGCACATTTTGGCATGAAATAAACAACACGCAGCAAAAATTACATCTTGTGCATCTCTCAAGTGCATGATGTGTAGGTTCAATTAAAATCCAAAAACCCATGAAATGCTATTGGAGAAAAAGGCCAGCAAAACTAAAGCTTGCTCCAGTATATATTATTTCTTCCTGCAATTTCATAATGTTATCCACAGAAATTACTGTGAATATTAACATCAGCATTATTATCCAGCCTCCAAAAACATTTCTACACTGGGGAAATTAGCCGCTTTTAAAATATGTTAGAAAGTACATTTTTCCCGATGTTATAACCACAGATTACTCAAACCCACTTAGTTTTCACAGGGCTAGCACTATTTGTATGATGCACTTCCATCAGAAGGCTTCCTAGGATGCAATTCTTGTCCTATTTTTACTATAGCCCTACATTTGACATCACTATTTTGAATGCAAAGCTGTTGACACTTAGAACTAAGAAATCTGTGACTGAGCTGAGAAACCGAGGAGCTCAGGAAAGCTAACAGGCTAAAAGGTGTAGCAAAACACTCAGTTGGGAAGATATATCCAAAAATGTATGCGTAAAGATTTTTACATCCTGAAATAGGATAAAAAAAAAGTAGATTAGGAATGGCTGAAAAAGAAATGTGAAATATAATGCTTGCTACTTAAATAGAATGTCAAGAAAGAGGCCAAAATAGTGGCAAATATGTTTCTATACCAATACTACATGTCTAAGAAAATAAGAAACAGGATAAAGAAACTGGAATATCTTGCCCTAGATGAAGGCATTGATGAAATAGATATATCAGAAATTTGTTGGCAGTCACTGGGACAATAAATGCAAAAATGTGTGTGGCAGCCTAATACGACAAGTAAAAGAGAACTTCAATTCAAAACAGATTAACAGATTCAGCACAGAATCTGAATAGACAAAAATCCCAAGCTTAAATAAGAATAGATTTGGGTAACTATTAGAGAGTGCCGGACCAGGATAATGATACTAATTTCTGAAGGCTCAGAGAAGAAAGACAGTGAGAACAGGCAATACAGTTTTCTGGGTAGCATCAGCATCCTCCTATAGATTAGGCAAGTGTTACTCTGCGAAATGAAACATGACATTTTAAGAGACTAACTATGTTTGTGTTAGGATCAGCTAACCAGGAAGCCCACAAAAAAAAAAAAAAAAAAAAAAATTACTATTGATTTGGTGCAAAACAATGTACAGGATCTTGTTCAAAATCTTACAAAAAAAATTGTTTTGTAATTGTGTTGATGTACTTACATTCAACTGCTGTACAGAAGAACGAAGGGCAAAAGGAAGCTTGTAAAGAAAGTCAAAAGCAGGAGGAAATTTGAGTAAACAGTTGGATAAGAGATAGGAAAAAGAAGTTAGGCATAAATGTTTATTTATCCAACCAGCACTGGAAGTAACCAGAAGTGTTCCACAGGGGTTTATGTAGTTCAGCATAGTTATGAATCATTTAAACAGTGTATGTGCATTAGACTGGGTGAGGACAAAAACAAATTATGAAGAACTTCAACAGGACCTATGACACTGAGTCACTGGCTGATGTAATAGCAGGTGAAATTCAAGGTATATGGGGAAAAATAGACATTGTACACATGTAAAAACAGCGTGACCCGACTACTACCACCCAGGAGCAAGATTCTGAGCAGATAGGTAAATCCATGAAAATATAAGTACAACCTGCAGTATAAGTCAAAAATAGCAAATCAATTGCTAGGAGTCATTAAGAAAGAAACTAAGTGATAAATGAGAAAATATCATTATGCCACTACTTAAATCCATGGCTTACCCTCAGCTAGTAGCATTGTTCTTCAGGCTTTGATACTAAGCCTGATGCTGTCTAACTGCACTGCTGACCTCCATGGCAAAGAAATGTGGACACTCAGGTTTACAGATGATACCAAACTGGGAAGAGTGGTTCATACTCTGGAGCCTGCTTTTCAGAGGGATCTTAACAGGCTAGGGAAACGGGGGGTGACATCTCCTGAAGTTCAAAAATGGCAAATGCAGAGCCCTGCAACTAGAATAGATTAACCTCATGCACCAGTAAAGGCTGCAGCTCAACTGGTTGAGGAGCAGCTTTACAGAAAAGAGTTGAAGCATGAGGCAGCTGTGCACCTTTGCATTTATAACAGTGAAATGCAAGGAGAAAAATATGCAATTATGTTCCTTTAAAGGCTGTAACTATTCCTATTCAACTTGTTAAAAGTATCTGATGGTTTTCATTTTGCATTTCTTTTTTTCACAAGTTACTGAGAAAGTTCAAATTCATGATCATATCAAACTGCAGCTGAAAAAAAAAAAAAAAATCACTGAAAGTGGCTCAGGAGAAGGAGTCACAATAATTTGTTTAGGACTTTGGGGCTGCACTGAAGGAATGGTGAAAAACAGCCATGGATTATGTTATCTCAAACATTTTTTAAAGAAATACGAAAATGAGAGCTGATTTTCCTCCAAGCTTATTAAAAAGGGTGCTTAAGCTAATACCCTTATCACTATTACAATTGCTTAAAGAATTTCTGTCTGACTTGCAATGATTTTTGCAAAGTATAAATTAGAACATCTATTTCATTTACCATGCATAAGTGCATAATGAGTGCTCAACAACATCATCAGGACACTTAAACCTGGAAGATTTACTATGAGTTTTTCAGTTTGTTGTCATTTTTGAAAGCCCTCGTAATCATGAGCAGTACTTACTGGAAGAAAAGATTTATGTGTTTTTGACTGAGATTAAATCTTCATCTCAGATCTTCTCTCCATGGAAATAGTTCTTTAACAGATAAAAAAAACATGGAAGAGAAAATTTCCCTGAAATATGAGTCAATAAGGAAATCAGGTTGTCACCTAGTTTTAAAATAAGTTTAGAAAAATTAAAAAACAAAGTAATTTGAAGTAATAGAAAATGTTTGGACTAAGAAAATTGAGGGGATGTAATCTGTGTTAAGACACAAAAATGTACAAAGGACAACAATCTATGTGCTTAATGCATATCTTTGTAACCGTGTAATCACTTAAATTTCAGACAAATTGCAAATATGACCATAGTGTAATTCTCATAGTTTTAGTGAATGAAGGAAGACAAAAACAAGCATACATCCAGTAAAAATATAAGGGACCTGGGATACATATGTAAAAGCAGTATAAAGGAAATAAAAATCATATTGATTGCATCATTACCATATCACAAATCAAGGTATTTATGGATGTTTCCTATACAGAAGCATTTTTAAGTAAGAAAGTGTAGGCAAAAGTTAAGCTCCGTGTGCATTTCAGTATCTGAAATATGAAAAAAAAGATCAGTGATATGGCCTAAAGTAAGGTGATTTTTTTTTTTCAAGATGCAGACTATTTCTGTACATAATCCTAAGTGAAAGTATATACATATGTGAAGCTTATTGAATAATAAGAAATCAGGTTATTTGTAAAGCTTTACAAAGAAGAGATAAAAAGTAATATAAACTTTGAGGAAAAACTAGTCAGAACCATGTATTCTTAGGGATAAAGTTACTATAAAAGTGTAAATAACATATTTGTATTCAAGATCACTGAACAAGAAATAAAAGTTACAGAGGACATTTCACCAAGTTAATTATTTTTATACTAGGTACTGCATGATTATATGTGGTTAAAAGCACTGTATATGTAAGAAATCACTTGATCAAAACTAAATTGAGGTCAAGAAAGACTGCCTGTCTATTACGCAAATAATTGCTGACATTCTCATTACTTGAGAACAAGGCAATGTGAACAAGTCGTGAGCAGAAACTGAAATTAACACAGGGAGAAAAATATCAGGCAGAATCTAGTTAGCCTGAAATTACATTGAATTTGGCTTAGTAAGAGAAAGTGCCATGTGTCATACTTTTGCTGACAAAAGAAGAACTATATTATGATCTGAAAAAAATCATAAAGATTCTCAGTCCCATAAATATGTGCTAGTCGAAGAAGCTTAGGAATAGTGCTAGTCTTTCTTAATCACTTGTCAAAAAACTGTGAGCCAGCTAACTTAAACCCATCATATGGGAATGGACAGAAATACAAGAAAAAGCTTTTGAAGAAGAAAAGATGTTAATTTCAAATTCTCTATTAATGAAATATTATAACCCAAAGTAAAGGCTAGTCTTAGAAAGTGTCACATTGGAGACCAGTCAGGAAGCCACATTAATGCAGAGAGAATGTCTAAAACCACTTTTAAGCTGTGATTTCTTAGTTAACTAATGAGAAAGAATTAGCAGTAGACCTTTACAAAACTGAGTAAAATCTTTTACAAGGTCTGTCAGAACAAAAAAGCAGTACAGTGTTGTGGAGATTAACGACACGGACTCTGGCTGGTGGTGGCCAAAGACCTTTATTTAACCCTTACGTCCCTTTATATATGCAGTAAAGCTATCCACGCACTATCAGCTATTTACTGATAGGTCGCGGCTTTCTGTTCACGCACAAAGCAATATTTTCTCATTGGCTTCTTCTATTCACTCGGCTAACTTTCTGCTTATCTTTACTGCATACTTTCACATCCCTCTAAGCATTCCAACTTCTCTCTCAGTTGTTTATCAAGGACAGAGGGCTCAGTTCTCCATGTCAAATTCAGCTAGAATCATTACCGAGCCATCGGACCCCAAACAGTTTCATGTCTCCCCAACTTTGCTTATGGTTTAAATTTCTGAAAACATTATTTTAAATGGAGAGTGTGAAACTGTGGCTCATCACCATGCACATGAGACTGGGTCTGAGACAGTTAAGATCTTCTGCAATGTTTTGCCAAACCCCACCACAATGCAAGAATTGTCCAGCACATTTTCAGACCTGTTCCTGCCATACAGTTATAAACATGAAATGCCCTACTGCGTTTTGGCCATGAGCGTGATGTCACCTTTCCTGTTGAGGGCCTCTTCAGTTCCCTTCTTCTTTGAAAGCTGTGACACCCAAAGCCTTTTCCACCCAACACACTCTGGCCTCCAAAAAAAATTGGCAAGCAACTCAAATTTGAACATCTGTCACTTTCATTAAGACTGCATTTCCAGAGCCAGGCTGAACTGGCTTTAACACATTTGACTTCTACATTCTTAGTGTCAGGGTGCTGTGGGGGCCAGCAGCTCGCTGGGGCCTGGGGGCAGCAGGGGCTGACCAGGGTGGAAGGTCAAGGCCTGGCTGACAAGACCATCCCACCACCCCAGCCAGGAGCAGGGCAGCTGGGGGACACTGGGGCAGCCCCAGTCCTGGGCATCAGGCACCTCCTGGGGGACAGGCTGAAGCCAGGCAGGGATGTCAGCCCATGTGTAAGGGTAAGGATCAGGCCCAGTGAGGGGACCATGGTCAGACACAGCCCCGGCCTTGCCGGGAAGGGCTTTTACAGGAGGGTTAGGTTTGGTTATGCTCACTCAGCAGCTAGTCACAGGTACATACACCGTTATTGTGCATAGATGTTTCTGAACAAAAGTTTTTCCACAAACCTCTTGGGTATTCCCACGAAATCTCTCATCTCTGACAGATCAGAGGTAACAGCTGAGCAAACAAATGGCTAGTTCTATGGGGAACCAGATGTTCAGCATGATTCTGCTTAAATTCTCAAATCTAGCAGATGCTTTCACAATCCAGTTAATAAACGAGTCTCCATTTAAGAAACAGGACTTGGTTGGTATCAATGTTGAAGATGGTGACCACTGCTTCTCTGTAACACAGAGTTGCGGAGCAGCGGAGGAGTTTCATTGCATGACAACATAAAGACAGAGATGCAAGTATGGGCACACTGGTTAATTGATGACAACTCAAAGACACATAGAATTTTAGTATTTTTATGAGATAAAGAATATCCTAGTTATAGCATCTTCTGATAATGCATGTATATAAAAGATACAGTTTCTGATTTTTTTCAAGATTGGATTTTAGCCTTTTTATGGTCAACATGAGTGCAATTTGTGACGCTACCTTCTTCTATTAAACTCAGAACGGTGTAACTTCAAATACTTAAGAGCTTTAGCAAGATACATGTCCTGAATCGCAAAACTCTTTTCTTAGGATACTTGTCAAGCAGTGGAAACCATAAGGCTGGCCAGGCATTGCTGATGAAAATGAAAGGAATTGGGCCTTGTTCCCATCTGGCAATACAGCATCAGACCAAGCAGAGGGGTTTAAAAGCAGTCTAATGTGGAGACTAAGGAGAAGAACACAAACATTGTCACCAGCAAAAATTGAGAGGCCTAATTTTCTGTTCAGTAATCTCTGGAGCAAAAATAAAGCAGGTAAGCATTACCCTACAACAGATTTGCCAAGAATGTAATCAAAATAAGTGAAAAAAATGTAACAAATATAACAAGGTATGATAGCATAGTAACAATTATAGTAGGAGGAAAATGTTAAATTTTACAAGCAAAGGAGATACAAATGAAAAGGAAAGAGAATAAAGGGAAAATGGTGACATTTAAGTAGTATCCCCAGTATCCCCAAATATCAGGCACAGTCAGTAGGTTGGAAGATGCAGAGACAGGGAGGTCAGAGAGCACAGAAAACAGAATGGATGTGGAGATGCCACCCCTTCACCACAGCAAAGTACCTCAGGGCTTGAAGTATTTTATCTCATAGATTCCCAGTGAGGCAGAAGCAAATAAGCTACAAAGACTAGGTCAGGTCAAATAATAATAAAGATGTAAAGCGTGGTTTGAGACACCTCATAAAGCACAGTATGGTGGAGTGCTAAATTCACACATAAAAAGTGAAAGTGGCACTGGGGCAGCACAAATAGAAGGCAGGAAGGAACAGATAAAAACTGAACCCCATCTCTCTGGACCTTAACTGCTCATGATGGTCAAACCTCAACAGAGCCTGAACCCCAGTCACTTGCTCTAAAAGGTTTTTTCTTCTTCCATGTCTCAAAAGAATCCTGTTTCCCAGTTCAGGTCTTCATGAGCATCTGTGGTTTTGTTTCATATTCTTTTAAAAACATGGTGACGTTATGCTTTGCTATTTCTTGCAACCTTTGTTCATTAGAAATCAGGAAAAAAAGTTATTCAGACTAACTGAATTATAGTCACCTGACATGTATTTATGGTGACTGAATAATACAGGCCTCTATGCCACATCTTCATAGATTTTCTTGTGGCATCTCTTCAAAGATACAGCATGGACAATGAATCCCAGCAGGTAGGTTTTGAGGGGAAAGCATGGAAAAAAGTAAAAAGGTTTTGGAATTATGTCAGTTGTACTGACATGGCACAAGGAATGCTTAGCCACCCATAAACTGAGCACTGAGTCTTGCATCCACACTTTACTATCCCATCTCTAACAGACTGTCTCACTTGTTTGAACCCATCCTCATCCAAATTTTAAATAAGGGTTTGTTTCAGTTATGTATACGTATGTACAAGTTCACATATACCGACAAGTATGACAGCCATTCTTAGATGTCATTCTGACTGCTAAACTTAGACTTGAGAAGGCGAGTTTGCTTTCTTATTTTGTAATAAGGAAGAAAACAAACTCCTTTCCCAAGTTTACTGAGTAATCATAAATTCATCAAGTCATTAATCAGTCATTATGAAGTTCTTCAGACATGCTGAATCAGTATACATGTACCTTCAAGGTAAAGTTGACTTAGTACAGCTGACAGGATTAGACAGCTGATGTTACTGAGGTTATCCTTTATTTACTACACAGACTAGCCAGGACTATGGAGGAAGTCAGCAATGTAATGACCCAAAAATCAATTTCAACAGAACCAGAACTGAAGCTACACAGACCTTTGTCCTTAAACACATAAAGAACAGATGTTGCACATCTCAGCAGGGAGTGGGGTTTGTAGTGGACGGAATGATTTTGGGTGGGAATTCTAGCACATTTGTCATTTGCAACATCCAGATGTAAAGGAAGTGAAGAGACTATTAAAAAGTAATTCATTCTACCACAAGCTTTATTGAATAATATGGCTGAATAGTCTCGACTTGATGCCCAAATGAGATTTCCTTAGTTCTGTAATACAGAGCATGATAATTCAGAGAGATCAGTTCAATTCCTACTATCTGCATATTACTTGGGTGTATTATACTATATTGTACTATAAACTAAACTATACTATACTATACTATAAACTCATAAAGTCTATAAGAAGAATGACCTACCAATGGAAACAGGAGAAGGATTAATTTAGTTTCTCCAAAATTCCAGGTAAAATTATCCCTTCACATTGCTATTGTTAGGAAAATCACTCAGATCATAAGGGACTTAAATCCTGAGACTGAGTCACCATTGTCCTTACGAAAAGGATTCAGGTTATCTGTAATCCTATTTGACTTTCTGTCTGGAGTTGTCACTCTTAGAAATTGCCCCAAGAGTCCTTCCAGGAACAACTCTAAACCATCTTCTCAGCCCAGAGGTGGTCACCTAGTATTGTTATAAACAAACAAGGGGCAGTCTCATCCACATTTCACAAAAGTGAATATGTACACTCTTAAAAATTTGAGTTTGCCTCTATCCATATCTGAGTTTCCCTCGTTGTCTAAGGTTTTCCTTCACACTCAAAGCTTGAGGAAAGCTGGCAATTCTGGCTTTGAGCTTGACCTCAAGTCTACTCCTGCACTATGTTCTTAATTAAATTCACCCAAAAATTCATTTTAGCAAATAATGTTCCAACCTCTGAACACTTAATACCAGATGACATTATTTAACAAGAACTTTCTTGTTCATCTCTTATTCAGTATTTGCTTAATCCAAAAGCAAGGAGGACATATACAAGGCCAGAGGTTAGGATAAAATGCTGAAACATTTTTTTTCTTCATGAATATTCATGCAATAACTTTGGAAAAACATAGTGATTTCTTTGGCATATTCTACCTTAGCACTAAACACATTACAGAATATATATCTTCAAACAGATAAGGACAGAAAAAGTAATTTCTAAGAAATATTCCCAATTATCCAGGATGAGGAACTCTGAGAATTTTAAGCAGGAAAATAAAGCATAAGAGCTGAGGAGAATGGAAAGTTTTGCCAGCTGTTAAAATTAGTTTTCTTCTCTCTATTCCACAAAAAGAGAGTTTAAGCACTGCAAATTAGTAATTTTAAGTGCAGTTAGTAACTTTTAGTACAGAAGTACATTGATGTGGCAGAAATATATAAGCTACAATTAAACTAAATTTCATTTAACTACTTGCAGCACTGTAGCCAAACTCAGCAGAAGCTGCTAAATCAATTTGGGCAGCTAGTACATACTGTGCCTTCTACTGCTATAGATACAACAATGAAAGTACCACCCATACACAAGTCCTTTTGACTGCTGGGTAGGCACATTATTAGTTATAGCCCACACACACACACTGATCAGCTTATTAGTGACAACTGAGTTCTGATTATGCTATATATCTAAACTAAAGACAAAAAAACTTCAGGCATTGAATAGCTAACAGAATAACCTATTTTTCAAAAGAACATTGAATGCGAAGAATAATAGGTTTCAAAAGTACCTAAGGCATATTTTTGCATATTCCCAAAGCTAGGAAATTCCGCTTGACAAAATTTGTGACTAATAAGTTCTTGAGTCTGCCTGCAAGCACTTATGTTGTCATCTTTGAGCACAATAGGAACCATTGAAAAATCAGCAAAGTTGCCCAAGGTTTACTAAGGAAATTACACGAGAGAAAATAGACTGTGGTTGTGGTTTAATATCTTAGCAACTTTCAACCAAAGGCCATAGGATGGAAACAAAAAAAACCCAACTCTGAACATTCAATAACTGTATCCAAACATTTAAAAGGAATCTGATATAAGAATCTATTCTTTATTTTAAAACTGGTATTATTTCAAAAGGTTTTTACAGTAGTCTACACTGGGCAGAAACTCTGCATAATTTTCTTATTGTATTTGCATATAATTTGCATATAATTGCAAAATCAATTTTTGGGAGGCCATCATTTCTTTTCCACTGAATCTGATGTCTTAGTGATATTCTGTTAGACAGCAATATAAAATCAAAACAACAGTTGGGAAATTAGAGAGACACTTGTCAAAGGCTGTTAGTCCGGGGAAAATTATTGTAGCCAATAACTTCAAAAACTGCTGTTTAAAATTACAATCTTCAAATTCGTACTTGGCATTATATATCAATAACCCCATTTAACACCTACCTGACTTACTGAGCACAGTGAGGACAGCTGAGCACCAGAAGACTTGGGCTAGAGTAAGTGGGAGTGGCATATGATGATTGTTTCTGAACAGGATTCTTGTTGGGTACCTAAATGTGGACATAAGTATCTAATTTTAAGCCTCAGGGTCTGAAGAACAGAAAAATATGTTTCTACCTGAAAATGACACTTTGTATATCAATAATAATCCACAAAATTGAGATCCGCAAGAGAAAAAAAAAAGACCTGATCGTGTTGAATATATGAATATCTCAAGATGTCCTTTAGGACTAGAGCCCGCACATGAACAATATTCTACAGATGATGAAGTGATGCTTTGCCAACAGACACCAGATGGTTGTTAAACGTCTATCTACATTTGATAGAGCCAACAAACCAGGCTGTAACATATTTAAAACCAGTAATTCATATGTATGTTTCAGAGACTAAGAACTCATTGATGATTACAAGAAGTTAGTTCAAAACCATTCAGTTTTCAAGATTTACTTTACCTCAACATTTTCCTGGTTGGAACAGTATCTTTATCACTTACTTTCAACTGGTAAATACTAATAGCCTTATCTGTGATGAGAGAGAAAAATGAGTGGTCTAATTAAGAAGGGCTCATTCTTTTTAGTGAATATTATTCTCTCAGTAAATGAATAAAAGAAGATCCTATTGACTCACTCAGAAACAACATTTTGATTATGAAGTAGATATTTCTTGTGGGTATTTGTAGAGAGAAAAGAAAAATTCATCTTCATTTTTATTGTCAAACAACATTTTATATAATGAGGTTGCTTTAGCAGCAGGAGATACTATCGAGGAGATACTATCTAGGAAGATGTACCTTTATTTCTGCAAGGTATAATGCTGGTATTTGTTACAAGTTCTTTTACAGAAATAAGGACCCAACAAGGAGCTGACAAAAGTCAAGGAAGGATTTTCCCACTATGGGAAAACCTTTGGGTTTGCTTCTTTTCCCCCCCTTTCTCATCAATAGAGGATTATAAAAGCCCTTTTCTTTCTCACAATTCTGAATATTATTTTGTGTGCTATCTACTGCTGAAATCTTTCTTTATCTGAAAACGAGATTGCATAATTTCTTATTTTCTAGCTGCATCCTTCAGCTTTGTACTGGGGCTTAAAATGCCAACTGAGGCTACCAAGCACAAGTCGAAAATCTGTGCATACAGACCAATTTCTGATATTCCACAGATTAGTATTTGTGTCCCACTTCAACAGAAGATCAAAAAGGCTCTTAAAGATTACCTTGACCAGAGAAAGCATGTAAGTAATTAATCATTTCTGCCAGAATCCTGGTAAGTGAAGAGAACATTGCAATGACTAACAAGATTGCAGAGAATATGAAAACCAGACCCTGTTTTTGGCAGTGGAACACCCCAGATCTCTTCTGGTTTATCTACAGATAAACTTAAAGTCCATTTTGCTTTAATTGACTGTTTTTGTTGTGTAGTTTAGAAACTGGAGTGTGCAAGATTGTTTCATGTGTACATAGTTATTAATATTGACTGGTTTTTGTATATGAATATGAATATATGAATATGATGGTGGAATATAGCCAAAGAGTGCTGTTCTTTTCATCTTTGTACCAACGTTAAACTCTTCTATAGCCTCTTTGAGTATAGTATTGACGCATGAATGTATAATTTCTTGCAGTTCTTTCATTTGTCCCAGATAGTGTTTCCTACCCATCCTGAGCCCAAGGAGCTTGATAAGCTCTTGCAGGAGGGACAGAATAAAGACCCCATTAATAACAGATAAGAAAGAGATCATAAGTAACAGGGTCAGAAGGTGACAATGCCCTTAGTCTTTGGAGTGAAGGATACGCTCTCTTCAAGTGAAGGCACCTAAGTAGCCCAAGCCATAGCCCAAGCCTGTAGACTATGTGTTGCTTGTTCTGTACTGTATCAGTAATCTGCAACAGAACAAATTAGGGTCTTGGAGAGAACTGGAAGAAGCTGCGAGCCTGGATCTGTACTGTATAAGTTTCTAGATTATTTTACTCTGTCTTTCATCAATCTTAGTTGTCATCACACACTGAGAAGCAGGTAGTGTCACTGACACACGCAGGCAATTTGGGAAGAGCAGGTATGTAAGTAAATGGCCTAAATTCTCATGCACTGTTGCAAGTGTAAAGCTGAGTCATGTATGGCAAGGCCGAAGAGGAGACTCTACTTGATAAGAATATCACAGCTGTAGTTAAGGATTAAATGTTTCTTGCAGGCATTATAAACACACATTGGCTGAGTCTGATGCCACGCCTTTTCCTTTTGGCTATATGATATAAATCTTGTGTGATAGATATAAATGCACAGGAAACATTAATATTTAATATGTCTGTAAACACACATGTACCAGGTGTAACTTTCAGAATGGGAGAAAATGTGGAATCAGGTAGAAATTAAAACAAGCAAGCTGGGCACAGCAAAATGATAAGAGAGTTCTGGGAGGCATGAAGAAAAGGATTTGGGGGATAAATCTCTACTGCACTTTGGTAACAATTGGGAAACCTTGGATCATCCTAATAGTCTTCAGGGTGAATACCAAAATCACAGAGGGAGCCCTCAAGAATATCTTACCAAAGCAGTGTGGACAATACTCCAACATGTGCTGAAATGCATGCTCAGTCTCACCCTGGTCAAGGAAGCCACACATGTATTTGTTCTGAAGCTCTTCTTTATAACCCATAAGTTGCAGGTACCTGCCTTAGTAAATGATCTGACTCCTACTTTCTCTACATCAAGGGAATAAAAATGTTGGTTTGTTTAAAAGATACAGTGTTTCTGAAATCAGTGGAGTCTATAAGGATATCCAACTCGTTGATAAATAAGACAGAAGTATCTAAATATATATTTCATTTAACTTTTTAAAAATTATGTTCTTGTGATGTTAACATAAGCTTCCTAATTTCTTGCTTTTAAATGCAGAGTTTGGTGGCAAAAATATTTTTTCATTAACTTTTAACTTGACATCTAAAAAGCTTTGTTGTGACTTTGAAAATCTGCATATTTAGAAATCCGTCACTCCTTGATGTTGGCTGAGATCATGAAAAGTGACAAAACCAAATTTAAAGGGCATGAAGGTTGCACAGTCCTGCACTCAGAAATGCAAAAAGGCCTTCACCTCATCTCAAATCTGAGTAAACATAATCATAGTCTTTATCCCTCTGTACTCCACTTGAACAGCTGAGGTAGAGGCCGGAGCAAGGCAGGGTGCTGGGAACACAGATTCACTCTCCATGCTCCCAGCTTATGTGTAATGTTGCACACCAGGCAGAAGCAGCAGTTCAGAAGAAAGCTGACCTGCTGATCTGCTGCACCAAGAATAGAGGACACCAAGGATAAATGAGCTACCTATAAATATTCAGATAAATGAATTACATAACTGAATTTTTCAGATGACCATAACTGGGTCAAATATAATTGGAATTTACATCAGCAAATATACTTTTTTTGGTGTGGTGTTTTGGTGGTTTTTTTTGGTTGGTTGGTTTTTTAGAACTCTCAATTTCTTCAACTACTTGCAGATTTCTTCATCAGTTGCCTAATTATAATGGTTAATCTTATGGTGGCAGCTCACAAGTTTATACCTCAGACTCAACAGCTGGCACAGCTACAGCAGCAAAAAATCTTACTTGCAAAGCTCTAGCAGCACACACACTACATAGGCTACGTTGCATACATCTACACAAGCATAATGGCAGTAAATGCACTCCCATCCAAAGAGGTTGCAGAAAACAACATGCCCAGTCACCAAGCATGCAGGCAAATACTGATTACACTGTATGGTGTTGGTGAAATGGATAACTAGTAGTTAGTTATTGATACATGCCTTTGATATATAAGCATTTGCTTTCAGTTAAATTTTAAAGGCACACTTGTGCCTTTATGTACTTCACAGACCATATCAGAGACACTTCATCTCAGCCTACATGTAAAGATTCTCAGCAGTTGTCTTTGTCCTTGAGCAACATATAACTAGCTTCAGCTGACTGCCTTGACCTTGAAACAGCACTGTCTGAAAAATACAGTAAATGACATCTGTGGTTACTCTGGCTGGCTAACATGCATCACAAAAGGTAAAAAAGTAGTGCTGCAGGTAAGCATTTGTAGGATATACTTCATATGCATGCTTCACATGCACTTAATGGATCTCTCATGAGTTGATTAAAGCACATATTTCTAAACATTTTTTTAAACATGAAATAAATATTTAAAAAAATTGTTTAATTCTAAGCTAAATTACAGAAGAGACAAAGAAAAGATAATACTAATGCAGTCCCACAGAAAAAAGATATTTAGGAAAAGACAAACCTTATAGAATAGTGTTAAAATATTCAGTAGTATTTCTTCAGGGCTTTATTTAATATATGTCACTTGCATTTTGTTAATTAGGGTATTGTCAAATAATTTTTCTTGACATAATCTAACTATCACAGAGCATTTTCCAAAATATTAAATTAAAATATGAAATGTCTCAAGTATTTCATTGAATTCCATCAGCTCTAAATAGATGTTTTAAAAAAAAGACATTAGCATATATCTAATAAAAGCAAAATATTAATAAGTTAATAGGCAATAAAAACATACACATAGGATTCATTACTATTATCAATGTCTGAAACACCAATGTATTATAAATATTTTATGAAGTTAGTCACCAAAGGAAGGTACTTAAAATTGTACCTGTCATAGTATTAATTATCAACTTGATCACAAGAGTTCTTAATTAAATTTCTCTCTAATTATACTAGATAATTCTTCCAGTTGCATTTGATTTGTTCTGCTGTTAACAAAATCTTCCAGTTGACTTGGAGCAAACAAGATACACACAAATGACTTTAAGCATTCTTAAAACTTTTCCAGAAAGAAATTCTGTACTAAGATTTAAAGAGCTCATTTTAAAAAAATAACACTTTATTATTATGAAAAAAAAATCTACTATGAATTATGCTATCAGAAATATACCCAACAATTAATATTTTTAACCAACATAATGTAAGTATTGACACTATTTTCTTGTTAGAAAATAATAAAATTCTAGTAGAAGTCTGTTCTAAAGTTTTATGTAACAAAGCACGTTTGTCAGAGAAGGATTCAGTGCATGGCACAGACTTCTAATGCACTTTCTGGAAGAAATAACACTTTACTGGAGTATGTACCTCCTCTTGAATCTCACTTTCCACTGATACTTTTGTAAGGAAAGTCAGAACACAGAGACAATGACCTATGACTTTTTAGCTTTTCCTAGCAAGATAATGTCTTAGATGTCATCCTTACAGCCTTTTGTGATATTTCTTGTTTTGACCATTCTCATTTTCACCCTGCTTTGATTCTACTGTTTCTTAAAGAGTCTTGCAGAGAATCCTTTCCTACTAATTCACAGAATTATTCCAAGTACTTATCTAGTAAATTCCAAACCACCTGCTAAACTTTTACTCTCTGGGTGCTCCAGTGTCAGATAGATTTTTTTGACAAGTCTAGGGAATTAACAGAAGTAACGTTATTTTGGTGATCAATAGAGCTAGAGGGAAAGAAAACAGATCCGCAGAAGTATATTACTTTGGTTGCATCTGTTCAGATATCATTTCAGAACTAAGACAAGACTAATTTAATGTTCAGAAGACTATGAGGAAGACCTCAGAGACCGGTTCCTGTAATTACCTTTTCCTAGTTCTATGACAATGTGGAATGCATGGGTACCAATTGGAAATATCCTCTGTAAAAATTAAAAAAAAAAATTCTGTGGCCAGTTTCTAAATAACTGACTGAAAGATCAAAAGCAACACATATATAAGCTTCTAGAAAAAGATATGAACTGGATTAAAACTGCTAGGAAGTTTATAGTAATGAGTAACCATAGGTTCAAGATAGATCATCCTTTCCAGTCCAAAGTCCTGACTGACATATCTAGCCTAGCTTAAGCTCTGAAAACTATGAGGTGACAGCACTCTGTTGGGGTTTTAATATCTTAATATCTAAATTATATTTTATTTACATATTGACCCAGGAAGTCCAGGGTTCATTTGTTTTCTCTTTTCAGTTATATGTGGATTTTTTTCATGGAAGAGGGGGAGGAACTTCTGCCCAGAAGTTTATCTTTCAGTGGAGCTTCAGATTTGATTGTTTTCCATGCACTAGAAGGACTTTTAATATATTTCTCTCCTGCATGGGCAAGCAGGATATTGTCCTTGCAAGATACCACTTCTTCTGAGTGCTATAGTAACTTTGTCATTTTCCTTTGCTTTGCAAAGCAGTTAAGGCATTGTTGTCTGACAGGAAACTGCCAAAACTGCTTGTGAATAGAAAAGAAAATATCTTTGTTATTTGTAGAATAATCTTGTACATTAGCAAGATGTCCTCTTCTGTCTCGCTTGTCTTACTTATCTTTTTTTTCATTTTCTTTCTTTTTCTTAAACNAATATATTCCATCTTTATCTTTATAAAAATATCTTTATTAAGATATTCCATTTAATATTGAATATTAACTGCAAAGTTAACTACTAAAGTCATTCTTTCCTCTGCGTGCGTGTGTGTGTATATATGTGTACATATAAACAATGTCCTTTTAAGGGAAAGTAAATAGAGGGCCTATTCAGCTGTGGAAATAATTTCCAAGTGTAGGTGTATNATATTTTATTTACATATTGACCCAGGAAGTCCAGGGTTCATTTGTTTTCTCTTTTCAGTTATATGTGGATTTTTTTCATGGAAGAGGGGGAGGAACTTCTGCCCAGAAGTTTATCTTTCAGTGGAGCTTCAGATTTGATTGTTTTCCATGCACTAGAAGGACTTTTAATATATTTCTCTCCTGCATGGGCAAGCAGGATATTGTCCTTGCAAGATACCACTTCTTCTGAGTGCTATAGTAACTTTGTCATTTTCCTTTGCTTTGCAAAGCAGTTAAGGCATTGTTGTCTGACAGGAAACTGCCAAAACTGCTTGTGAATAGAAAAGAAAATATCTTTGTTATTTGTAGAATAATCTTGTACATTAGCAAGATGTCCTCTTCTGTCTCGCTTGTCTTACTTATCTTTTTTTTCATTTTCTTTCTTTTTCTTAAACGTTACATTTTTCTAGATGACCTTCATTGTTGTGTTCTTGCCTTTTTCTTTTAATGATAAAATTAATTAATAACTTCCCTATAAATCAATTAATCCACTTCTATTCCAACTTTTTGGAAGTAACATATAGGCAATTTTCCAGGGAAACTTTTATGTGAAGTTTGGCAGAATGGAAATATTATTTTTTCCCTTTCCTCCCACCTTGTTTCTTACTACTGATAAAATTCATGCTGAAGAAAGTTAGAAATAAAAGTTCTGGAGGGAAAAGAAATGAAAAAGCAAATGGAAAACATAACTTCTAAAATTATCTCCCAGGCTTTAAGTGGTCAGCAGAGACCAGTCAATCAATATGAGAACAATGATTAAATTTAAAACTGGATTTCATTGTATCATCCTCTGNAATATTAACTGCAAAGTTAACTACTAAAGTCATTCTTTCCTCTGCGTGCGTGTGTGTGTATATATGTGTACATATAAACAATGTCCTTTTAAGGGAAAGTAAATAGAGGGCCTATTCAGCTGTGGAAATAATTTCCAAGTGTAGGTGTATGTGTTCCTTCACTCAAATATGTATATTTTAAGGACAGAATAGACATTTCCCATGCTAGACTACTTAAATACCCATACAGCATTTAAATACTGGAACTCCTGTATATTTAATACAGCCATGGGACTTTTATAAATAACTAAGCATTGAAATTTATGGACTTGTAACTGTACACTCTATAATTTCGTAGGTCTCCATAGGTTTGAATGTTTATTTGAGTGGTTGCATGTTTTACTACTTTTTTTGATAAAATCTGAGATGAAAAGAGATATCTGCCTAAAACTCTGAAATGTTAAGAAAGATTTATATTCTGCTGCTTCACAACAGATTATATTCCCACTTGTGTATAATTCCAGTTAAAAAGATTTTCATAGAAAGTGTTAATTAAGATAAATTATATTTGAAAAAAGACTTTTATTTCTTGGACTGAGCAACAAAAGAAACAATATGTCTATTTTCTTAAATTTGTGGTAATTTGAGATGATCATTTTTGGGCCTTTTTATTTTCATGCTGTCTCAGAACCTAACTCAATGTTTAAGATGAGACATGTTGCTGTATACTTCAAGAGCCAGAGATAATCCCAGTTAATTATCAGTATCGGTTCATTAGGAGCTGGTGTGGGATTCTGAATATTTAAGGAACTATAGCTGTTTTTAAATCCAAAGAGTATCTTTTTTTGTTATGACAAATATTCTTATGTATACTATTTATTCTTAATAACACCTATGAATATGCCAAAAACATGAAAATATTATTTTATTGTTACAGAGTCAGTCAAAATCAAATACCAGCTATGCTAGTTGCAACTAAAAATCACACATTCACCAAACGAGAACCTGAAAGCTCAAATTGCCGGAGCTGTCTTTCTGGTGGCAGCACAAAGTACTTGACGCTTTGTGAAGAAATGTCACCAGCTATCACATTCTTTGATAACTATGTTATGAATTAAAAAGGCTGAGTAATCTTTAATGCCCCACCACCCTTGCTCTTAGACCTGTGTGACAAATTGGCCTTGGATCTTCTTTCTTCCTTTCTTGTTTTGTGCTTTGTTTGTTTGTTTATCCACACGTCATTTAAGTCATCTGCACATCATGTAAGTCATTTGCTAAAACTTAGGTATTTGGCATATGGACTAACATAGTTGTATTGAAGGCTTTTGTATGTACGTGTTTCTTTCTGAAGATCTTTCTTTATTCTTTTTGTCTCTAGTTAAAAAAGGAAAAGGGAATTAAAAAAAGGAGTAACTAAATGGATTCACAAATAAGAGAAGCCAAGAATAAGGTATTTTTCACTAAAATAAAATATTTAAATTAATTCAGGATGTGATTTCATGTGTGAGAGAGATTAAGTTATATTTTGTTCTTTGTACTCTTTGTCATTTATTAGCTCTGATTGTTTGACTATTTCCTTTCACCATGCCATATCAATGACGCAGTGTTGGAGACTAATTATATGCAGACCTTATTCTGAAATACTCCCTGACTCAAAATGCCCTTTGAGTTCAATGGCATTCCCAAACACCAATACAATTATTTTTTTAAAAAAACATATATTTAACTAATAAATATAATATCCTTGTTTTCTCACAGAAAATTAGGAAAGTAATATCACAGCACGAATACCTTCTGGGGTGCCTCTGCTTTTTATCCAAGCAGAGTATTTCTAGGTAGACAAAAGCAGATGTACAAAATAAAGGGAAGGTAAGGGTATAGTGCTGCCCAGAGCCCTGAGTCTCAATAGGTTTTTGAGATTATTTTTAAACTGCCTCTTGAAGTTTCATACTGCATCAAGGGACACTTAACCTTTTTTTCCCAATATAAGTTCTTTCACATATCTTCTTTTTTTCTATTTTCTTTTTTTTTTCTTCCCCCTGTAGTTCCTAATAGTATTTTAGGCTTTCAGGGAAGATATCTGGTCTAAAAGAAGGTGAGAGAGGATGCAGAAAAACTGCATTATTGTGCCCTGTCCAACTACATTAGAATTTTCAAGCATGCTTATATGCCTGAATAATAGAGAAATGAAACAAAATTAGATAATTACTTGGGGGGGAAGTTTTTGTGGTAGATATCTGAGAAAACTAGTGATAATTCTCCCCTCACCATTCCACTCCATCTTGTGAGGAGAGAAATTTGCAGAAATAGATGCAGCAAGTGGGTTATGTATTTTCTCAGCAGCAAGTCCTGAAAAGCACAAAAGAATGGCACAGAAACACATGCAAACACATTGAACACTGTACACCACTTCTCCAAATAACTCCAAGACCAGATAATAGCTCAAGTGTGGATTTTGCTGCTGTTTTCAACCCAGCTCACCTGCTGCAATGTTTCCCATTACTTGCAAACATAGACTGTCTTTTCTAGTTTTTAAAATGAAAAAAAAAATAGTTCTAAAAAAGACACTTTGTGAGCACTTTCATGTTTGTTTGAAGGCAAAGAGAAGTTTGTTGCCAGCATTATCTTGCTGCCAGTTTAACTAATCTTGATTCAAGTCTTTTTGACATTACTATACCACTTGAGATACTTTAAGTTCAAACACAGGTGTAAACAGAGGGATTTCTTTTTTTTTGCTGTTTCAGTTTCTGAGCAAAAGATTCTGCCTTTTGAAAATAGTTGCTTGGATCAGATAATAAGTAGGCAAATATTTTTATTCCAATATTAGAAGCACTATGAAAGTAGGAAGAAAGAGTTGAGACTAGTGCTTTTATTTGCATTGTATACTCTCTTTGGAAGGATATACATAGCTTTTCAGAAATGCCTTCATGTATTGTTTTTCACTCAATATTATTTCATATTAATACATACTATATTTATATGTTATACATTGAATATTGTTAAATGTAGTAAGACTTAGAGACTTTTTGATAAGGTTAGTAACTTCTTCAAGCCCCTTTTTATTTCTCATTCTTTCAGAGCTGGAAGGAAAACACAAAAATTCTGAGTACTACAATAAAAATTAACAAATTTAAATTATTTCTAATGTATTTAATGTCATTTTTGAAACTTATAAATCAATGTATTGCAGACTAGTTTACACAGATTGAGATTTTGTGAGTCCCTCCAAAATCTTTGAACAAATCCAGGAAAAAAGAATGGATTATAATGTCTAATGTGGGTGTTAGAGTTTAACAAAGTAACTGAGTTTCATTTTATTCACCTTATATTTATTTATTAGGTTCTTTTTTCATTTTTTTTAACCAGTGTTCAGTGTTTTTAATCATCAGTGTTAAAAAATAAAAGTTAAGTACCTTTGAAAGTGATGATACATTTCTTGACACTATGGTGGCACTGAGAATCACTTCTTGTCCATTTCTCAAACAGAAGTTCTTCACAACACCTTTGACCTCATCGTTCCAGCAACTCCTTATTTTCTGGCACTAATACAAAGTAGTTGTAACTACTCTTATGTCATAAGCCCTCTAGATGTTTGGGAAACTTTATCAAACCTTAATCTTTAAATGTGAAAATTTTAATTGCTGGCCATCCACTATGTGGAAACCAAAATAGAAGGAGGGCTGGGGGATGAGTCTGACCATGAGGAGAGCTGTCACCAGATGTGGCTTCAGTACACAAGCCCTCATGAGGTCCAAACTTCTGCTTAGACAACAAGATAAGGAATGACAAATTTCAAGAAAACGAGCCCAACTGAAATGCCTTCATATTTTATAATCTGGATAGTAGTGGTAATAATAGTGTAATGAAAGTGGCATAACATTAAGTAAGCTCTTTATTTCCTGTAGGAAAACAAGAAGGATAAAAGAGAGGAGTTATAGTATCATCTGCTTTTCACTGTAAGCTTCACGTTTCCCTTTACAGATATGAAATGCTGTGCATTATGTTGTGGAGATACAGGGCAGTGGCGGTGGTGGTTGCTGTGGGGATTTTTTTGATTGGTTGTTGTTGTTGTTGTTGGGTTTTTGGGTCGGTTTGGGTTTGGGTTTGGGTTTTTGTTTTTTAACCACTGGAATTAATAGAGCAATAGAGACACCTACTGGTATTTTCATAATATTGAAAATAAATAAGTCTCGGGAGAACACTAAAATATTTAGCTGTATATAAAAATATTTTACTTCGTATTTTAGGTTTTGAGATTAAAAAAGGTCATGAATCTACAAAAAAAAAGTGATAATTCACTGTTCGCATTAAATTCAGAATGTTTCAGATGTGCAATGTCTTCTTCAAATTCCTATTTTTTGAACATGATATATTCAATTTAAGAGTTCTTAATGAAGTCAGACTTTACATTAAGAGCACATAATCCTTTTGGTTTTTTCATGTATAATTAAAATGGCAGGAGACCAAATATATGTTGACTACCATGTGGAATAAACTCATTATAATGTCCCTAGACTCTTTTGGACATCTAATGCAATTCTCCATTGTCTCCAGTTATTGTTTTACCTTTTCACAATAGTAGTAAAATCTTGTGTTTTCCATTTATGCCTGAAAAAAATAACATTCTTAAATACTTATCATCTGCTTCTATTTTTTTGATGAAGTTACTGACAGTTCTTGAGAGAAAGTACTCAGTTTTTAAAATTGCAACTTTCTGAAAGATATGGATGGATTCTGCATTGAATGAGCCTGAAAAAAATGTTATATGTTTCCAAAGCAACTGGTGAATTTCATTTAACAAACACAAGGCCAATTTGATCACTATTCTCCATTTTTTGTTTTTTCAAGGTCAAGAACAAAAACATTTTTCTTTGTGATATTTGGCTACCTGGCTGTTATTTAATTAAAAACACAAACTGATTCTGTACTAATTATGATTCAGAACATTTCCCAGAGGGAATAGAGGCGAGAATCTGATGTAATATGGTGTGACAGCTGGCTGATATTCGTTTCTTATTGTTGACGTCAGTTCTCAAGATGGTCTGTGCCATACCTCATTTTATCTGGGGGAAAAAACAGCATCGGAAAAATTTAGAGAAAAGGTAATATCCTCACATTGACCATTCCTACAACAGGGATAGCTGGTTTTAACACAAATTATTGCACTACGTTCTAAGAGTAAGGGCTAAAGGGAGCTTTTTAGATCCTCATATTGAGCTCTGGTTGTGAATAGATTCAATTCTATATAAAAGGATTTTATAATGAATATGTTATTTATATTTTAATAATTTTATACAATATACTTGTATTTATACATTTGCTTTGGTTAAAGCCGCATTGTAAGCAAATGCTCTTCTAAATTACAATATAAGTTTTTCAGTGTAATTAAGTAATTCAGAGAGTGGCATTCTGTATCGGTAAATATTGAATTTGACTTATGCTGGCTCAAGAAAAGCATGTCATTAACATATACCTGTTATTAATGGCAATAAACTTGTACTCTAACCCAAGAATTCATACAACCAATAGAATACTGTTTCAGAATGAAATTAATTTCTTCCAGAACTGCATTTTTTCACCGTTTGTCATCATAAATGGGGTAAAAGCTTCTCTAGCTCAACTGAATAGGTAAGTCCCACTAATTGTCTTCAAATAACATGAAACATTTCTTCTAAGAAATGGGCTAATAGAGAAGTAATTG
This sequence comes from Pelecanoides urinatrix, assembly GCA_013400755.1. Taxonomy (NCBI): domain Eukaryota; kingdom Metazoa; phylum Chordata; class Aves; order Procellariiformes; family Procellariidae; genus Pelecanoides; species Pelecanoides urinatrix. The sequence continues at coordinate 11,611 of VZTQ01012692.1, read as the reverse complement.
ATATCTAAAATGTTCTTTTAGGTTTCACTCATAGGTTGTCAGTGAATATTGACAATGAAATGAACAGTCCAAAAATGATATTGCCTTTCAAGGAGAGGCAAAAAGGTTAAAAATTGCATGTGCAAGAGAAATTAGTCTATTGCATAGATCTTGTAGTAAACATCCAATTAACCACTAAAGAATGGTTTGCTACTACTAAAGAGTGGTAGCAAATCTGAGTTTCATAGAGATTCCGTTCATAACTCTGACACTGAATGAAGGCACAGTTTGTGTTCCAGTTCTCAATTCCTTAACCTTAAGCATTTCCTTAATTCCTTTTGCAGTCTTAAGGAAATACAATCACTTTAAACAGCCACAGCTCCACTCAATTCAATAGGGTTATAGAATGGTTATAAAACCTGCTTTCGTATCTTGGAATTCCCAGTCCCTAAATTGCTAAGTCATTTTTATACATGTATCCTCAAATCCTACCTATTGTTTCTACAAGAAAAGAGATGGCTGAACCACACAGGCTATGTACATTTCTATGCCACATTGATACAACATATGTCACTTTTTCTGTTCATATAGTATCCACAAACAGATTTGGCTTCCTGAACGTCTTTTCTCAAAATAATTTTAACACATTGTGGAGGTGTATTTGACTTCATAAGCTTTTTGAAATCTACTTACCTTGTCTGTATCTTTAACTTCATGCTATTATTTATTTTATGTTTAGATTGAAAAAACAGTTGTTGTCCTAACCTAAGAAAATTTTTAAGATTTCTAAAAATGCTTCAGTCCTGAAGTGAAATGGTAAAATTAAACTTCAAGAGATATTGTACCTTAAATTAATCTAATTCCAAAATGTATTAGATGAAACAATTCACTTAAATTTTGATCATTTTTAATACTTTTAAATAACTTATTCAAAACCCTTATTGCCGGGCTTCAGGATTAAAGAAATGAGTGTTTAACTTTGATGATGTAACACTCTATAACTTAAAAAATGGATTAATATTTCTGGAAGTCCATCAAACAACCTTTTTTCTAATGAGTTTTAGTTTTGAAAGTCCACAAAATTTCACATAAAAATGAATAGTTAAAAAATTTGCCATCACTAGTTATGGAAATATGCATTTTTTAATATATAGATAGAGACTGAATCTCAGTTTTTTATCTGAAAATTTTTAAAAAAAACACACTCAACTACATTGTGTTTCATTGCTATTATTACCTCCATCACTACCATTCCCCAGGTAAAGGAATCATACCTTTCGCTTCAAAGGATAGTTAGACTTTGGATCTCCCTTTTACCTCACCACTTAACTGTCTATCTAACAATTTATGATTAAGGAATATGCTAATTTAATAGAATCTTAATGTCCCCTTGCTTGTTTTTCACATTTTCAGGAGTCTAAGAGGCAAGGACCTCAAATAAAAGTTTTCCCACCTGTGAAGTTTTTATTACAACTCTACTTGATTATTTATTTTAAGAAAATTTGTAGGAATTGAATTATCTTTAAGACCTCTATGAAAGTTGGATATGAAAATGTATTGGGGGATAGTAGAAGACAGTATGTCAGATGAGTTACATATGCAACATTTTCTACAGAAAGTGTTTCCAGTGTTAAAAAATAATGATGTCTAAACTCATCAGAGAGTCTTTTTTATGGCAGATTGGTCACACTACACAGCACTCAATTATAGGTTTCTCCTGGGTCTGATATGGTCCTCCTGTGGCCCTAAGAAATAATCTGTGTACACATGTGTACGTGTATAGTATCTGAAATAAGTAGAAGGCTGTGTTACAGTTCACCACAGTGACTCATGGGACAGGGTAATATTCTGTCTGCCTATGGCATGAAATAAAAAGAGAGAGTGGTACTTCAGCTGCTGAATTAGAACTAGAGACCTGTACAGTCTGGTGGATACTGTTTACTAGAAGAACCCTCGGGTCTGAACCATCTCCAGAAGCATCCTGAAGTCTTGTTTTTAAGGAAACTGATTGGTTTGTACCAAAAGAGGGTGAGACATAGCATTATACAAGACAGCCAAGTGAAGGACCAAGACTCAGGAGTGAACTAGCTAGCTAAATATTCACACAGTGAAGATGAAGCATAAGTAAACAATGTGTGACTTCATAAATTTAGCATCTGTATGATACCAAACACCATGAACATGTCAGGCTAAAACACTAGAAACTCTTCCAGTTTCCACAGCATTCTCCTTTTCATGCCTTAACAGTGTCCCTCTGCTGTGAGCAGGGCATTTCTTATTGTTATTTCCATATTCTTTCCTTTTACCTGCCTGGTGCTCAGGAAAGTCACTGAATTAATGTTCTTGAGTACTGATTCTGAACATACCCAAGTCAGAGCCAAGAAGTATGTTGAGCCTTTAGTATGAAAGATAAACTTTCAAACAGGAAAAAAGAGTTTAGGAGGACAAGAAAGGGATTTTTTTATCTCCCTTGTTCATAAACTAATTTTCCAAAAAGCTTAACTTGGTAATCAAAGACCACTAACCAGTTATTGCCAGAGAATGCTGCATTTCACCTTGTGTCATTTTTCATCTTAAGGAGTTACCCCTTACAACTGGAACTATATCCTTGCACCCTAGCTTTGCCTTACAGTATTGCCAACTACAGTATTTCTACAAACTAATCCATGACCAAGCTTCAGTCTTTTCCTCCTCACAAATGAGGAGAAGCAGCACCATCTTCAGCCTCTGAGATGGCACCTCTGGGATTGCATCCTACTACCACCATCATCGTCATCAAAGACAGCTGACATCCAAGTAAATTAACTTGTTCATGATTTCAATTCACTCTTGCTTTCATCCAATAACAGGAAATCATCAGACAATACAAAGAGTGCAATTTTCTTCACTTTCTCTAAACCTGATTCCTGAACTGGAAAAGTGGAAGAAATATGAAGATCTGTAGAGTACCAGCCATACTCTCTGTCAGACACTGTTTAAAAACATGGAACACCATTATTGTTATTTATGATTACATATTTTTAGCTACGACGTATGCTATTGTTTTTTTAAAGAGGAGCGGGGATGGGGGTTTACACAATACTAAGATACACATGTAAATATATCTTTTCATATTGTCCACATCAAAGATGCCTAAGAACTACTTTGTTGTCAAAATCAATGATTCAACCCTCAGAGAACTATGAAATTTCATTTTTCTCTCAGCCTTTTGTCTACTATAAACACATTTTTTCCTGGAAAAAGTCTGTGTAAGCCTATATTATTGAATTCACAACAGTCGTATATGCACACATTTTGAATGTTGGTGGCTAAATCAGATTAAAAAATATCAGTAATATCCAATGTTTTATACAAAACCATTATTCCTCTTTTTTGAAATGCTAATTTCCAAAGACATTTAGATGCATTTTTGCTGCAGGCTGTTAAAAATATTTTTCAGGAAGCTGTATATAGAATTTTACCTGAAATTTGCAGGAAGTGGTAGGAGTCTTAGTTAAAAAAGTAATGTGATGTGGTAATAAGATAGTCTGCAAGTCCCATTAATCTGATGCTACTGATGGTTCACGGCATCTCTTCAAAACAAGAGACAACAATAATTTTTTTGACCTCAACCAATAAAGTATTTTTGAACATGCATGATATATATGAGAACATTCATATATATCATTCAGTTTTCTAAGTAGTTGTCTATGAACTACAGAAGAGATTTTTGGTATCTAGCAAAGATAATCTTTTCATATCAACAGTTCTATTTACATTCAACAAGCTTATTTGTATATCTTAAATGAAACATTTTATGATATCAACAATAAATAAAATAGAAAAATATCTTTAATTAAAGAACTTTCCTTAATTTCTGGGATATTTTTCTTTAGGTGACAGCTATTTTGTTTTGCTTTGGTCTGCTTCATAAATAACATTAATGAATTTATAAATCACTGACAGATTTAACATTCACATACCTAATGTCACTTTTTTCTATTTCATTTCATTTCCTGGCTTGTATCAGGAATAGCGTGGCCAGCAGGAGCAGGGAGGTGATTGTGCCCCTGTACTGGGCACTGGTGAGGCCGCACCTCGAATCCTGTGTTCAGTTCTGGGCCCCTTACTACAAGAAGGACATTGAGGTGCTGGAGTGTGTCCAGAGAAGGGCAACGAAAGTGGTGAAGGGCCTGGAGCACATGTCTTATGAGGAGCGGCTGAAGGAACTGGGGTTGTTTAGCCTGGAGAAGAGGAGGCTGAGGCAAGACCTCATCGCACTCTACAACTACCTAAAAGGAGGTTGTAGCGAGGTGGGTGTTGGTCTCTTCTGCCAATTAACTACTGATAGAACGAGAGGAAACGGCCTCAAGTTGTGCCAAGGGAGGTTTAGATTGGACATTAGGAAAAAATTCTTTACTGAAAGAGTGGTCCAGCCTTGGAACAGGCTGCCCAGGGAAGTGGCTGAGTCACCATCCCTGGAAGTATTTAAAAGATGTGTAGATGAGGTGCTTAGGGACATGGTTTAGTGGGCATGGTGGTGTTGGGTTGACGGTTGGACTCAATGATCTTAGAGGTCTTTTCCAACCTTAGTGATTCTATGATTCTATGATTCTATTACAAATAACCATGAAACAAGAATTTTGTTAAGAAAGTTCTCCACAATACCCAGGATAGACCCTGCCACTTTTCTCGGTGCGCAAAAAAACTTACCTGTACCCTGGAGACAATTTAAAGACCTACAGTAAAGCACCAGAAACCAAATCTACACTACGCTACAGGAACAGAGCAGAAACTTTATGAGCATCACATGTACCCTAAACCCTCAGAAGGGAATCTATTAACAAAACCTCCAAGATGATCTTAGGGTATTCTGTGCTACAGAAGAGGGCAAAGATCCAACTGGCAATCTGAGCTAGGGATTAACAACTTCCTTTTTTACCTCAAAACAGCAATCTGATGAAGATAGAAAGAGCAATCAGGTCAGATCCATATATGTTGTTTCTAAGCATGACTAATCACCAGTAGATGGGGGAAAAAGGAAAATAAAACCACAAAATAAAAAAAAGCATAAATCACGTAATTAGTCTTAGGGTAGGAGATCTTCTTTTTCTCTTGATTCATACTGACAATCACACTGGTCGATACTCCGAGATTTAGGATTACTGTACCATTGAAAAGATATAGTCTCTTTTTCAAACCTTAGAGATAACAAAAACATTGGATACCTGAAAATTCAAAGGAGAAACTGTTGGTTTGTTCTCCCATCTACTGAAATATATCTTCAGAAATCCCTCCCATAAGCTTATCATGAGTGCTCCTATCATAATTTTGGTGACCACATCTTCCTGTTTGATTCAGACTGCTTTGATAGATGAAAAATTCCTTTTAAATTCTGCAACTTACTCCTCCAAAAATAGAGTAAACTGAAACAACTACAGTTCTGAAGCTTTGGAGAACACTGTAACTCTTATCAAGGTCAAAGTATAAAAGCCCTTGATTTTTTTTATCACATTCTTTTTGCTTTTATATGTCACAGAGACATAGGAACCCACTAGGAATTTGAAAAGAGATGCTGCTAGCCAAGGAATTGAATGCTGCTTTTTAAATAGTGTGTGTAGAATCTCTTCCAGAACTACTGGGCACACTGGATGTGGTTGATTTAGAAGTCAGACATTTTATTTTATTACATTTTATTTTTTGTTGCAATAAAAGAGAGGTGCTAGGAAAACATATCTTCACTGCTGAAAGTTGAGCATACGTTCTTATAGCTTTCCTTTAAGCATAAGGTCAGGTGTTGACCAATTACTGTCAACAAACACTTCTAAATTAACAATTTCTCACTGAGAAACTGTATTGCCCTTTAGGCATCAATGTTTAAAGTCCATGTAATAGTTATTAAAAAAAAAAGCTATGTGTAACAAAGATCTTTATTTCAAAGCCACTAACATTAATAATAAGAAACTAACATTTATTTAACTGTGTTAATCTAAATTAAATATCTATTTGTCCCTCAGCTTCCTTTACACTTGGCTCTACATATACAAATAAAGTCAAAGAACAGCAGAGAACCAAGCAGAAGCACCTGAAGCCTGAAGCATTTGATGATGCAGGTAATGATGACTATTAAAAATAAAGGCACAGCTGTCACTTGAAGAGTGGCCTGAATTTTTGAGAATTCCACTATGTAGTTCATGAAGCCTCACAAACTTGCCATATGGTTACCTCTTGGGGCATGTCTACACAAATTGGTTTATCTAAAACTGAGATGCATTGAAGCAAAAGCTGCAGTGTAACTGCTCTGATGCAATTACATCTGAGATAACTGCCAAGGCATGCTACTTCTCAAATTATTATTTCTACATGAGGGAAATTAATCTCAAAGCATGTGCTCAACCATGGTAGGTACGTTCACTGTTTTTTGAACTGCTGCCGTGTCCTATGAACTGTGGGAGTGTTCCTGCTGCAGCAAAGGAATAATTCTCCAATTACATTATTGCTTTTGATGGCAATCATATTGTTTTTCTTGGTTCATGCCACAGACGTCACAATTCATAAATGAGAAGAAGACTTCTTTATAGAGTTCCAGGACTCAGTCATACCATCTAAGAAATATTCACAACAAAATTCTCAGGAACTGCATTCTTTATAAAAAAATGGAAGAGAAAGGTGTAAGCATTTATTTTCTTTTTATTGGGATTCTACTATCATGTGTGCTGCAGCCTTGCACTTAGTATCTGGTTAACAGATAGACTTGCCTAATGAACAGGCAAGCAGCTGTGGGATGACACCACAGTGTACCTTTGGGAGACTGAAGGTTATTACTTAGTGGGCAGCTAGGCAGTATCCAGGATTAGTGTTCAATACAGGCAGGAAATCCAAAAGCACAGACTACATATTGAACTCATTGCTACCCTTCATACATGTCTTTATCTCATTGCAAAATGACTGTCACAGCATAGAAAAATCTATAATGCAGAAGATGGGGAATGTAAAATGGAATTTCAAATTTAGAAAATGCTACCAAACCCCTTGGATCATAGGAGAAAACAAGGCTTCCTTTCAAGAAAAGAAAAGGAGAAACCTCTTTGTCTTTCAATGGCAAAATATAATAAGAAGCAAATGTAAATAAAAAAATAAACAAATCTCTAATTGTTTGTAGTTGTCCAAATAAGACATTAACATAAAAGACCAGTGCTCTAGAGATCCTAAAAGAGTGATTAACTCTTTCTCTAGGTGGCAAGTAGACTATTTCCATATGAGAGGATCCAGAAGCTCTTCCATGTTTGTGTTAAGGAGAAAACACTGTGTCTTATCCATTTACAGTTAGTTTTCTAAAAAAAACCACAAACCCAAAAACCAAAAAAAACCTGAAATTAATAAAACAGAAGCCAGAGTTAAGGAATCACTTCCTAAAATACACTGAGGATTAAATCAGTAGTGAAATATGCAGGCAGTCTGTGTAGGCTGACATGAGTTAGAAGAGCTCAAAGGCATTTGGTTCCCCTTGTTAACTGTTTTCTCTGTCAGGCAGGACTCTGGAGACTAACGTTTGATTCCATTCTGTTGGGCTCACCTGAGTGATATAGGATGAATTGAAATGAGAAGAGACAGATGGTGAATAAAAACTTTGAAACATACACTCCAGGTATACTTATTTTTCGTAATCCTGTTCACCACTTTTGTGTTTTTATCTTCATCAATCCTGCATCTGCCAGTTAGGATCTGTCCAATTAAAACAAGGTCCTGTTCTGTCAGGTGCAAAGTAAATTGAATCCCAATCTCAATATTGGAATGTATGTCCTTGCTCCATGAGATGAAACAGCAGAGGTGTCTCCAGAGGGTTATTTTGACTAGTGGGACACAGCCATCAATTTGGAAGCTGGTGAAAGACAGTTTCACCCTGTAATCTAAGAACTTTCGGTAGCATTTTCTAAATTTGAAATTCCATTTTACATTCCCCATCTTCTGCATTATAGATTTTTCTATGCTGTGACAGTCATTTTGCAATGAGATAAAGACATGTATGAAGGACAGCAATGAGTTCAATATGCACTCTGTGCTTTTGGATTTCCCGCCTGCTTATGCTGTAGATAGCGCTCATGTTCGATTCATTGCAAGACTGTAAATAAACACTGATAAGGGATTTACAGATAATAACCATAAAGATTTATTGTTTTGTTAAATTTATAGCTTTGTTGATTTTGAAAGACCTAATATTTTAGTGGGCAATCATATCAAATCATATCAAAATTTCACTGACTGCTTGTATTAATACTTATTGCTATCAAAATTGATTATCTACTTTGTTGAACAGCTATGTCTGCTTTGTTACTCTGTTTCACATCCGAAGAAATATTCTGCACCCAAATTTGTGTGTTTTTCCCTCTCTATGTCAGTCTTGTTTATATCCTCAGGCTGTTAAGACTGAAATAATAATACTGAATTTTGAGTTTAACAAATGAAATGAGGAAGCTTGCCACAGAGATTGGATAAGGACAACAATATGTTCAGACATGTTCTGGATGTATCCTGAAGGTTGATGGGACTGGTAACTTTACTGAGGTGTAAAACATTCTTGCAAGTATGATGTTAGAATCCCACAGTGATAGAAGAATTCAATTTTAGATTGAAAAGCATCTTCTGAGAGCTTTTAATTTTATACGCAATTTATTTTAACTGTCTTCTGCTATGAAAGGGGCAATTGACTGTCTTCCACCTAACGTTGTTTGCTAACTTTTATTGCCACCCTTGCAAATATCTAAAGGACATCTGAAGAGTTAGTTTGACCTGTTTAGAAAGTTATACATTAAATCTAGTCTTCTGTTGGATTAACAAACTTAGGATCAAAGACTATCCAGAGTTGGAAGAGACCCATGATGATCATCGAGTCCAACTCCTGACTTGTCTGGCTCGCTCATAAGTTGTTCTTGTTTGATGCAATGCAAGAGATATGGACAGGACGTGCATTCTACTTGGGAATCAGGAGCAATTGTCAGCATCTTCTGACAAGTTATATCAGCTCTCCACAAAAGCTCCCTGGATCATATTTGGATGGGGGACAAAAATATGTGAATAGAGGTTTCTTATTTTGGCAGATGGAATTAATCTTTTGGCTAAAATTGACCACAAAATAATTTAGCAAAGAGAATTACATATGTCCCATAAACAGAGAAGAACTGATTCAATTTGAAGCATGTCTATCATCCCTTTCATGAAACAAACTTATCTGAAACGTATTTGGTACCTGCCAATAATATCAAATGCAAAGATTGTTTATAACTAATTAACATCTATATTAACATGCCATTACAAATAATTAATTTGAATGACAGAAGCATTTATTCCTTCATGAGTTATTTTCAGGTTATTGCAGTTGCTTACAATGAAGTGTCAATAATGATCAAATTTAAAATATTTAGTAATTTCCTCTATATTTTGTGTGTGTGTGTGAGAATGTGCATGTATGCATTAACATTATGATAACTGAATGGAGATTAAATGATATAATTCATAATAAAAATATTTAGTAATTGATTACTGCACCATATTTTATAAAAATATATGCAGTTAGAAGTTTCATATCAAAATTATTTTATTCAGAGGTTTATGGAAGATAAATGGCTTAATGATAATCCTTCGCTTATGAAAATTCCCATTCTGATACAAGTATTTTACCTGTCTGTTTCCTAGATTACATTTTAAAAGAGTTAGTTTCTTGTAAATTCTAAAGTGGTTTATTTTCATTTGTCTTTATGGTTTTGGTCCTATCTTTGAAAAGACATATCTGATTTTGAAATCATATACCTTGTAATTAGTGTGTGTTTAATTTTACTGGACAGGCTTTAAAACACTTTAAATAAAAAGGCATACACAAAACCTGTGTGGAAATTAGTTGTGACATCATATCATAAACTCACAGAAGGTGTGGTTTGCAGAAAGTTCTCTGTTCAAGAGATCAAGTAGATCTTGGGAAAATTACCACCTTACAATCAAACCCACATGCTGCATGTTGAACTGCTCTGCAGATATGGGGGAAACCTGACTGGGACTTTTTTTATTCAGTAATGCTCCTGCAGCTTTTCAGTGCACTTTGAAGCAAATAGATGTCATGTATAGAAAAGGGGGATATCTACATGGACCCACCAACTGAATTTAGTTGGTGGTGATGGTGGAGTCAGGTCTAAAGACAGACACACGCTCCTGGGCGCTTTTGAGCCACCCAGATTAAAACAAGTAGCCTGGAAACTGCAGAGCCACAGTAGCATGTGGATCCAGTGCTGGGCTCATGCTAATGAAACTGCAGCAATTCCAAGCTGAACACAGCTTGATCTGGTCAGTTTGGAGTAGGGGTAGAGCAGCTTTGTTGGGCAGGATCTGTTTGTATACACAAGTCCTAAACCTCTGTGCTTGTGTTTTTCACTCTGCTCAACAGGGTTGCAATTACTGAAATCAGAGATGCTGTAAGAGCTGTAACCCTAAACCATTTTTCAACACAAAGGGTTATTATTTCCACTGCACTTATGATGAAATGAAAGACGCTATAAGTGACAATGCTCAGCACCTCTGAGAGTTAGGCCATCAATACAATTTTTTAACCTGAGAATGAACATTAGATGAGATTGATGTGAATAAAATTAATTGAAGTTTATATTGTTTAGATTAAAGATTAGATTTTCCATCCACACATGAAAGTGTAGGTTGGAGTTCTACCTCTTGGCTTCAGGCCTTAGTAACAGTACTTTCCTATCAGCCAAACCTCCTGTTTCTCTAAACTAATTCTGAGTGATGTTTAATGTAGTACCTGCCATTTTTTTGCAGGAGAGGTAGAATTAATGTAGAAAGAGCTAGATAAGTGGAAAATGTATGTTGCTGCAAAACATGGCTTTCTGAGCTTTGCCTGTTCTGTAAAGAATGCAGTTACAGGATTGATTTACAATTACTTTGGTGAATATTTATCTATAATGTAAAACACCCCACCCCCAAATTATACATTATGGGAGTTTTGCAGAACTCTATTAATTATCTGCTTGACCAAAAGAATCCGTGTTTCTCTGGATGTGAATTTTGTCAGTGAAGATAGCTGAGTTATTCTTCCTAATTAGACTATGTACTTTGTTTCACTTCTGTACTGTATAAGTTAAAGAACATTCCACTTAAATTGACAATAGTCATTCTGAACCTTCACTTCCCACGACTGTTAGTGTAGAACTAAGAATTGTGCAGAATTCACACCAATTTTGCAAATGCTTCAGTAAGCAAGTTCATATTTAAACTTGAATTTGGACAAAGGTCCTCTGTGTCCTAGCATCACAGAAATACAATACAGCAGAGAGGAAACAGTCTAGGAAGTTCCTGGAGTGTGTGGAAGAGGATAACTTCCTGACACAGCTGGTGAGTGAACCAACTAGGGAAGGCAGCCCACTGGACCTGTTGAATGTGGACAGAGAAGGACTTGTGGGTGAGGTGATGGTTGGAGGTCGTCTTGGGCGTAGTGATCATGAAATGATAGAGTTTTGGATTCTCAGAGAAGTAAGGAGGGTGGTCAGAAGAACTGCTACCCTGGACTTCCGGAGGGCAGACTTTGGCTTGTTTAGGAGCCTGGTTGACAGAGTGTCGCGGAGCTGAAGAATGAACACCACGCCAGGATCAA